>JACSZP010012875.1:0-30220 GCA_016161895.1 Pinna nobilis | reverse complement strand
GCCATTTGCCACTGTATTTTCAAACCAAATCTTGAAAATCCCACTGAGTTTCACTCGATAGTATCACCATTGAACATAGATAGATTGGACTTGATACTAAATTGTTTGAGATGCATGTTTACATTTTCCTTTAGTTCTGATAACAAAGACATTTAGGGTAATATATGAATTAATGAAATTTTCTGTGAAATCGAGTTTATACTTATATGATAAAAAGTCATAACCTATATAACATAAATTTTCAGCCGATGTCTTTAGTGAGTGCAAACTCGACCTATCGCCATATTCGTTATAACGCCATATTTTGGAAAAACAAAAGGAGGCGGTATAAAGAGAGTAGACTGTATTACTAACTTAAACAAATGCTCATCTCCTTAGGGAGAGGGGATGCATGGAAATGAAAGTGTTTATCTACATACAGTCAAGCTTCATTCATCCGGACGCAAATAATTTGGATACTTCCCTTCTGGACAAAATTTCTTTGGGAAAAGAAATTTCAAATTGTATTGGTCATTTTAGAAGTGTTGTTCCAGTAAACCGGATGCTCCAATATCCAGACAATTTACTTGGGAACAAACGAGTCTGGATTAACAAGGTTCCACTGTATATAACTGTGGTATGGTATTGTTGTTTAACGTCCCACTAAAGAATATTTCACTCATATGGAGACGTCACTGTGTGCCATTGAAGGGCTATAAATTTTGCCTATGCTCGGCAGTGCTGGCTGTAGAACAGGGAGGGTTCTTTAATGTGCCAACACCTACTGTGACACGGACTTCAGTTTTTAATGTCTCATCCGAAAGACAGGGACATCCAACCGCAGAGTGGCGCTACGCAGTTCGAACCCAGATCTTTCAATTCACAGTTGAACATCCAAACCACTTGGCCACGGAGGCCCCTGTATATATCTATATATATGTATCCTCTCTGTCTGTAAACAAGTAACACTACCTCTGACGGATGTCAAATTACTAAAAATCTCCTGATTTGTTTTGTTTGTTTTTGTTTTACACCACACTTGACAATCTTAAAGTCCATAAGTAACCTGGCAAACTTTGTCATATAATTAATTTAGGTTCCAGTGGGGCTAGACTCCACACTGACTAGAGGTGAGAAACTGAGTAGTTTACCATATTCACCCTTGCAATTTAACCATTTCAACTCCAAGTATCAGAATGGTATGCCCTATTCCATTGTCTGGACCAGTCTATTTCAGTCTCTAGTGTTGAAAGGGTTAATAAACTCTTCATACAATCAATGATTTAGGCTAATCCAAATGTGAGCTTTAGAGGTGAATGAGTTAATGCGCATTGCTCTAACCATTCAGCCGAGGAGGTCCGTTTAAATCTCATGAAACATACATAAGGAGAGTTATAAAACAAGGTGAAACATTGCCTCAAGACTAGCACAAGCCAGTCTATTTGTCACATGTGAATTTTAGTTTGGCAGACCTCACAAAAGGAACATACAGTCTAACCTGCCTTAGTGACTCACTGAATTAAAGGATTAAAGATTAAAGGATTACCTGTCTTATGTGACCTAAATGTATGGTTCCCAAAATGACGTTTATCTATATAAATCACCTGAAATAAGAGACCACCTGTCATATGTGACCCTTTTTTCTTCCCTTGAACGGTCTATTAAAACAGGTTAGACTGTACTCACTAATCAGGTGAATTTTCACTGTTCACATAGCAGGTAATCTTAATGCAAACAGAGTTTATTTTCACTTCTTTGGGAATGGGGCCGAGTCCCTTGCAATTGAGAAAAATAGCGTGATTTTGGTAAAATTTGGGAAATTGTAAAAGAACATAAATTAAACACAAACATGTACTAAATCAACATCTTATTTAGGTTTTTGTTTATAATTTGATTTCTCTCAATGTCATGGCTTTAAATTGATTAATTACACAATAAATTTCTACATTGCTAAGCTTTTTGTGAGAGATTTTTTCAATTTTTTTTCGAATGTTGCAAATTGGGAATTTGGATTACTTTTTGGGAAAAAAAAGATACTATTTGGAGTTTGGAATGGGTCCTTATAATGGACCCAAATTGACAGGAAAAAAATCCCTGGCAAAGGTTGTTCTTTATTGTGTGTGGCATCAAGACAATAAGTCTAAATAAAATACCTGGTGAGAGTTTCATGACGAAGAGACTTATTCGAGTTTTGAAATTACTAAGGCAATTTATATAATGATGCCAGTGCAAAATTAAATTCATTTAAAAGTCAGATACAAAAAATCTATAAAATCTCACCTTCACTGGCCGTGAAATTGAACTCTGACACTTCTGTGGCTGGAACAGTCCTCTGACTTAATCTGTGTCTAATGGGGAAAAGAAAAGAAAAGAAATAAAAACTCTTTCAAAATGAAAATAAAATCGGTTAATGTGTATGCTGCTTAGTTGGCAGCTTGATGTATGGCAATAGTAGGTACTGTCAGGAAAGAAATGATGTTTGTGAATGTGAGAGAAAGGTAATAATTCAGACTCAGAGAATTCAGAGTACAAGGTAAATGCACATATTTTGCTTTCAGGAGAGTAATAATATGTATCATTATACCTCATTGGTTAAAGACAGTTTGTGATTGGTTGAGAGCCGTCACGTGTCAGGGAGACAAAACTTCATGTATCCCTCACGTGCGTAATATTACCCTCACGTGCAGCGATCATATTTCCCTCTTGCGAAAACCCTTGGAGTTTATTTGACAAAGTTGTCGTTCGTGCGACTGAACTATCTGAGGTGTGCCGAGTGCAAAACTCAAATGGAAGGTAGACGACAATAATAGCAAGTGCAGTATTTGCGAAGCGGACTTATTGTAAGAGCCTGTTCGTTTAATTTACCGTCATTCATAACAGTTAGGCTAGACTTTTGTCTACATATGCAACATTACATCACATTGTAAGACAGAAACTTTCAATCAATGAATGTAAATTGAGCATAGCGCTGCGCTCTCCGATGAACACTGCCCATGTTCATATTAAATTTGTGGTTTCTGAAGAAGATAGTTTTTACTGATTCTTTATTTCGGTATAATAAACAATTTATTGCCCCGCCCTCGGGAAAAATGACTTGCCTAGGGTAAACAAATCTTCATATTTCCCTCAAACCAGGGCAGCAAATGTATAATACATCTGCACCAGCTACCACTACAGCTGGGATGTTCTTTATTTGATATCATCCAAGGTAAGTAAACTAAAGTTGAACCTTGCAAAAAAGACCATCTCAATTAGAAGACCACCTCATAATAAAGATCACTAAATTCAGTCTGCTTATACTGGGCTATTTCAATTCACCTTGAAGATACACTGTAAAAGTAATCCGACTAACTTTAGTCAGTCACTTGGGTAGTCTTAATTGCAAAGTCTAAGGGAGCACATTGAAAAATTCTGATAACAAATCACCAGGAATGAAAGCAAGATGGTGTGTTAATTCTTGAGTTTCTACAATAAACAAAAGCTTACACAACATTAGAAAGGGCCATGTACGTGTATGCACATGTATACTGAGTTCTACTCTGGGAGGTTGAACTTCCAGTGTACAGTGATGATGCTATCTGTTAGCATTTTACATCATTTGAGAACATAAAATGTCTTCAGTACTTAAGTATTAACTTACAGCTTCCTCTTCTTGTCCAGTGATGTGATGGCATCAATCAGCTGGGAGTGTCTCCTATCATCTTCTTCCTGTAAAATTCATCATAGACACTTATCTAACACAAATATAATCTGACCAGTCACCTGTTTATATGGTTACATATGACAGGTAGTCTTTATAGTCATGTGATTTATATCAGAAAACCCCATTTTCAGTACCATACATCAAGGTCACATCAAATTAAGACAGGTAGTCCTTTAATTCTGTAGGTCGCTAAGGCAGGTTAGACTGTATATACAAGTCTGTCTAAACTCCTTCAATTTCACTGGGTAAAATGAGCAACTACATAAAAAAAACAAGCCATATACATGCATGACGTATGCTACCAGTTGTTATTCATGCCACAGGTGTGCCAATATGTGCTAAAATTCTACAGAACACAAAGTTGAGTTACATACATGTACATGTAAAAGTAATTGCCTCAGTGTTTAACACCACTTTCAACATTATTCAGTCAAAATTATTGCATTGTAGAGGAACCTGCCTTGAGCCTACATTTGCATGGCAGACAGGGTGGTCTCTCAAGACAGCTACCACTGTATTTGTAATTGCGATCTATGCTGAGAACTTTATCCACACCAGTGAAGAATCTTTAGCATATCAACACCTTAACTGACAATTAAGTCAAGTGCCAGACCTTACTCTTCATAGTCTCTTCTGAAGAAAAAAAAAACTGTACCGGTACCTGTGGTGATGTTATTGAGGGTTTGAGCCTCTAATACTACAGGCGAGCACTCAGCTACAGGGCCTCTCCACACATAGGAAAAGACATACAGTGGAGTTGGTCTATAACGAAGTCAAAGGGGGTTGACTTTTGACTTCGTTATAGGCATCTTTCGTTTTAAGCATCAGAATTCACTAAATCAGTACATGTGTAGATAAATAGTTATTCTTTTGTGGGATTTTATTCCTCTTCGTTATAGCACTGAATTCGCTTTAAGCAGATTCGTTATAGACCAACTCTACTGTATGCGAAAAAATATGAATCAATTCTTTATATATAATTTCTGTCACTGATTATTTTACTTTCAGGGAAGCATTATCTTAATAGCTTACCTCATCTTCACTTGCACTTATTGTCTCTATGTTATCATCTAATTCAGTCTCCTCCATGGTGTCTTTCACTATAGAAAAAAGAAGTGAGCTATATAAAGCATGGGTAGGTCTAAGATTTATTTTCCGAGGGGTGGGATGTCAAACATGTGGTAAGAAACCACCCTGAACCCCTCTCTTTAGATCTACAGATTACATTACAGGTATCAAGATCTATTACAAGAATACAATGTAGCATGCAGTATCAAAATCTTAACAACAATGTTAAATTGTCAACATGTAAGCCCATTGGGTTAATCCCTTTGGGGATTCTGTCAGGGGTCGTTTTCATTTGTTGTCATTAACTGTGGATTACGTACCATTGGGTAGGCTAAGACAGTAAGAGTACCTGTAAGGTTCGTATGTTTTGCTTTATGCATACATTGTAATTTGACAATCTCATGTCATCATTTACATTACAGTGTTCGCTTACAAGTTCAGCAGAAATGAAATACTCAAACCATGGCAATGAAATAGGCTTAAATAAATATATATCTATATATTTAGCATTACATGTAGGCCCCCTATACATGTACCTACAGTAACACTGTTTTTTAAAACGACAATAATTAAAGTCGTTGTATTACAAAATTCTGCGAACATTAATTATTACATCAACCGCACTAGACAGTCAGTGGAGCCTAGTGACAAAGCTGTTTAAAAGCTTGGGGTATTTGACGTGTTTTTGAGGAGATTTAAACCGCTATGTGCCCTATCCTTGTACAGTTTTTACGAAACAGAGTAGGCCTACTACATCAGTACATGTATATAATATAAACACTCAGTAAAGTATCTAATTTTTTTAGTAAATCCCACGTAGGCTACTACTATGCTAGATCTAGGTACAGTTGCGAATAATTACAACGTTATTCGTAATCTTTTCCTTGATTACAATAACAATATCAGATAATGTAATTAGACTTAAAACTAGATAAACAAATGTACAAAAAGGTAACAGACCACACGTGAATCCACAGGACCATGTGTACCAAATGTGTAAAGATTACATGTGTATACAGAGCCGAACTACTTAACTTCCAATTACTATTGTTGTCTGCAAGGGAATAAAACCGTATAATTTAGGACCAAATGCATAAAATATGATCGAACATTTTTGTAGATAAATTCAAAATACAGTAGTATAAACCTGATGGTAATATTGTATTAAAGATTATTTTCTTGAATGATCCAAAATAGGTACGGGCACGGGATATGCAAAAAGTAGAAACCAACACTAAACCATGGGATAGAGAGAGAAACAAACTCTAGTTATTGTAGACTAAAATACAATTTAAAGATGGAGAGCATAGAAGAAATGATGAGAATGGACAAGCAGAAACTTGCGGCTCCTGTCAAAACCATAGAGGTTGTATGACTTATTACACATTGTGTATAAAACTGTATGCAAATACATGCTAAAAAGTAGGCCCTATAAGTATAACGTAACATAAGGAGGTGATGGTGAAACTTACAGGTAGAAGTCGTGAAGCTTGTATGGACAGGGGTTCAAAATTCTAGACAGGCTACTCAAACCCGGGACTTGGATAGCAAATTTTTGGCAAGTCCAGTTGATAAATTTCAGAGTCCATGCTGAATTTATAATTAATAAATAATACAGTAAAATGAAATGAATGTAAATAAGGCAAGTCCCTTGGAGTCGGACTGCCAATTCTTAACCAGAATTATAACCAAGTCCCAGACTTGGGGACACTTAATGGAAGTATACGCTTATCATGTCTCATGGCAACAGGCTATGGTAAACATTTAATGACATTTCTATCAAATAATATTTTCGCTCTTAGAGTTGATAAAATTTTTCATAATATGTGAAGTTTTTGTGAGTAGTAGAACTTGTTCTGTGTAGCTACTGTTACAATATTCCTCTTTCCAAATAGTGTTGTCACACTCTCCTTTTCCCTGTTCAGGTAACAGGCAAGGAAAAATGCCGGCCAGACTGGAACTTGGACCCAGGCTTCCTGCTAACCCTGTGGGGGGGGGATGCTTACTCTCACATAAGCCAGAAGTGTGACCCTAAGTGAAATTTCGTTCCACATTTTCATGTGTCCAGAGACGGTCACGTGTTTAATCATTGAAGGTATATTTCACTGCAAAACGGATAATTCATCACATTGCACTGTTGTGATGTTTCTGTACTGTTACGTCATCCAGCATTTTCTCCGCATACTATGGCCTGTACAGGATAAGATTGTTGATGAGCGTCTTCCAAAATACATGTAACCAAGTTGATCAAAAGAATTCTCAAGATCCTAGCAAAATGTAATAAAACAATTACTGCACTATTATTAGTTCAATATGAGAATTTATGGAGTACAAAAAACAAGATTAACCGAAGGCCTAGGTTAATATTGTTTTTGTACTCCATAAATTCTCATATCGAACTAATAATAGTGCAATAACTGTATAATATTTTCCAAGCAGTCCCATATTACTTGCCATGTAATTGTTAGAAACACATTTAATGCATGGATAGATAATGAATAAAGAAAATACATGTACATGTACATTGAAATTGAAATGATATAAATTTCCTTTTGAATAAAAGGAGAATGTATGGATCATTCTGAGTTGTGTGCAACTCATTAAGTTGACCTACAGATGAAAAGTTCTGTACATGTAAATGTAGTACAGGGAATGTTGGAGCCAAGTTTTGAAAAATTTTGAATTACATTTAAGAACCGCCCTCCTTCATTTGTACAGTAACTATTTTTTATTAAGCTAAGGAGCACTTGTGATAATTAATTGTACTGTTGATTCTTTTTACAAATGTATTCTCATTTTTGCTTTCACTTTCAGGACAAGTGGAAGTTGCTGCCAGCTTTTCTGAAAGTTAAAGGACTTGTAAAACAACACATTGACTCATTCAATTACTTCATTAATGTAGAGGTAAGATAATTGTATCAGTTTATTTTTACATATACCAGGTATTCAAAAAATTTGTACATAATCTTTACATAGTAATAAATAACAGTAGAGTCAGTTTATAACGAATCAGCTTAAAGCAAATTCATTGCTATTGCAAAGAGGAATAAAATCCCTGAAAGAATTACTATTTTTCTTTTTACATGTATGTAGTAAATTCTGATGCTTAAAATGAAGGATGCCTATAACTAAGTCAAAAGTCAATCCCTTTTGACTTTGTTGTAGACCAACTCCACTATTCTTAAAGATAAAGCCATGGTACAAAGGAACTTAAATAATTGGAAGCTTGCTTCACATTTAAGAATAAAGTTTGTTCGTTAATATATTGATCTTTTTGAAGTTTAGAAATTCCTCAAGAATTTTACAACCTGCTTTTTTCAATATTGATAGAAATTACAATATGTAGGTATAAACTTAAATGACCAAAAATTAATATATTTTTTTATCAGGGTTAATAAAAGGCTTTGTTCTTTTACAGATAAAGAATATTATGAAGGCAAATGAAAAGATCACAAGTGATGCAGATCCAAATTTTTACATGAAGTAAGACCTGTGGTTGTTCATGCCATGGTCAATATGTTGTTGTTGTTGTTGCGTTGTTGTTTAACGTCCCACTCAAGAATATTTCACTCATATGGAGACGTCACTGTGTGCCGGTGAAGGGCGACAAATTTTGCCTGTGCTCGGCACTACTGGCCGTAGAGCAGGGAGGGTTCTTTAACGTGCCAACACCGTTTTTACTGTCTCGTCCGAAAGACAGGGATGGCCAACCGCGTAGTGGCGCTGTGGGAATCGAACCCCGGATCCCTCGGCTCAAAGTCGAACACGCTAACCACTCGACCACAGAGGCCCCTGCTCAATATGTGATTTTTATATACCACCAAATGATATGTGAGATTTGATGAATTAACCTACTGGCTTAAACTGATTTTAGATACACTTATCCAAAACTAAGATTTGCCTATCATCATAATTCATTTAATTAAGTTGTCTCCTGTTATGATATAACAAATTTAAAGGCACCTTCAAGGCTTGGGCTGTGAAAAAAGACTTTTAATTGATAAGGTGCCTTTTTCAGAGTTTATTGTTTGCTCTCAGCCAGCCACTGCATATTTGAGCATCTGCATGCATAATTTTTTCATTTCAGGAATTATCTTTATTTGGTTATTCCCTATATGTATTTCTGTTTCTTTTTCAGATACCTCAACATTTATGTTGGGATGCCAGATGTAGAGGAAGGATTTAACATCACAAAGCCAATATCACCACATGAGGCTAGTATCTACTGTCTGGTATATGATCAGACTCCACTAAATTAAGGGCAATTTGGTTGGTTAAGAAGGGTTAGGGAGAGGGGAGCTGCTATTTTGATGTTAGATGTTCTCAGATTGGTGTATAATACTATTCTTTTCAATTGAATATTACAAAGTTGGCAGTAAAGTGTTGAAAAATATATAGAGTGACTAGATTGTTGAAAAAGTGAAATTTTGGGCTCTTTGAATTAGGTGTATGCCAGTGACAAAATTTTCTGCACATTTTGTGCCGAAATGGGGGTGGCCCTAATCATGGACATGTAGCGAAAAATCCGGAAGGTCAACCCCTGGTTTTGAGTTTATTCTAGGATTGGGGAAGGGACAGCCTACAAATCGGTATATAGTTTATATGCATTGGAGTCTGACCTATATGGTCCCATATTATGCAGGAAGTTACTAGGAATAGATGAGATGCAGTTGTGTGTCAGCATAGAGTGTTTGTCTTTAGAGGATTTAATTCTCCACTGCAGCTTGTCTGTTTGGACGAGGCAGTAAAATACCAGGTCCTTTGTCAACACCTTAGACCGTCCCTAAAGACAGTAAGAACTGAGGACTCAGATCACAGTAAGAACTGAGGACTCAGATCACAGTAGGTGTCAGAACATTGAAGAGCCCTCACTTCATTGCTGTAATACGAGAGTTTTGAGATTGTAGCTCTTCTGCTCTCGGAGGCGTATTTGGACGTTGCATGACAAAGAAGGAGGGACTGCTTTCCAAAATAAGCAAAGGGTATATCATTACCACAAACGTATAGCATTTAAGTTAGGGCAGAAAAGAATGACATTCGACTCGTTTGGATGTAGATACCAAGGTATATTCTTTTAATATCATTTAATTGCGATACATCTTAATAACAATGTTACCGTATTATACAGATATATGCATTGTTATCTAATGAGAACAGTCCCACCTTCCTGTACACTTCGCCAGCTAATCTTCACACTGAAGAGTTCTACAAAGGGAAAGTATTTCAAAACCGACATATTGCTATGCAGAAGCAAAGTTTGTTGACTCTCACTGGCATACAGCGAGTCTGCATAGGAGTGAAAGATTCTTAAGTCGGATGTTAAACAGCAATACAACCATCCACAGATTCCTCACTGGTCTGTGGGCCTGAATGTCTATAGCAATGGCAAATAAAACCCTTCTCCATCATTCAGTGACTACTACCTATAAGTGACGTATTCTTAGTTAGAAAGTTAAACAGTAAAATAAAAAGAACAGAGCAGGGCATATGTCATAATTTTCTGACCAAGTAAGACATAGAATAGGCATTTTGATAACTTTACCAATATAAAGTATGAGATGTTGCTGATTGAAGATATATCTATCTCTTAGATTGTAAGAACTGCACAGCAATGCAATACATGTCTGTTATCCCTTTACTTTTTATTTTCCATACTTTCCTGTAACCAAAAAGTTAAAAATTCCATAAAAATGTTGTGTGCAAAAATTGCAACTCTTTTGTAAGTATAATTCCTGACCATTGCTTCCTGACTGATTCATTATGATTGATGACTTGAAGAGTATAGAAATTAAAAAAAATAAAGGAATAAAAAACGTTTGAAAACAAACTTTTGGTAAACACTTATGTCAAATCCTCTGACAAACTGCTCTCTTTGCTAGGACCTTAACCCTTTCAACACCACAGACCGAAATAGACTGGTCCAGACAATGGAATAGAGCATACCATTCTGATACTTGGGGTTGAAAGGGTTGAGGAAATTTGTTTCTCCAATTCAAAAATGTTATACATTGATCTCACACCAAGTAAACAAATGTTTATGGTTGACTCAGGAAATTTGTGTACAATACAAGCTTTTTCTTAAAGTAATGATTATAATTTGATCATATGTGTTCTTTCAGTGTCGTCTCCGAGACATGACATATTCAGCACCAATCACTGTAGACATTGAGTACACCAGAGGCACACAGAGAATTGTTAGGAATAACTTACCTGTGGGAAGGTAGGATTATCACAAAAAATATCAAAGTCTCTGTAGTTGTGAACTTACCTTTGAGTCCATTCTGACTTTGAGATTAGGTTTAAAAATTTGAGCCATGCTGTGGTTGGCCATCCCTGTCTTTCAAATGAGACAGTTATAACCAAGGTCACATGACACAGTAGGTGTTAGTTATGCTGTAAGGGCTGAGCATAGGCAAAATTTGCTGCCCATCACAGGTACACGGTGATGTCTCCGTGTAAGGGAACGATTCTTGAGAGGGACATTTAACAACAAGAAACAACGGGCATTTGATGATGTCTCCATAAGACTTAAAAATTTGCAAGTTGGACATTAAGCAACAACAACAGGTCTCCTAAATTATTTCTAAGTCGCAAGAGACTTAACAATTCAAAAAATTATGCATACACAGACTTACATGTACATGTCTACAGATATTTAGGAATTGTAATCGTACTGTGGAAAAATAGTAGATTAACATTTTCTGATATCAGAATGACAAAAATTCAGAGTGAGTGAAGAAAACGCACCTCATATTCACCTTTAGTCACATCACGCATGAATTTGAAAATATTTTATCAAAAGGCAATGTTCAAATTCACCATGGTACAAGTGATGATAATATATTTATAATAAATACACATTTTCCTTGTGTTCATAGGCTTTGGATAGCTATGGTATCATAAAAGTGAAAAATGTTCTCTGTTGAGTTTGAATTTCTGCTTGATGAATCCTGTCATTTTTCATTTTATTTCCTTTCCTTTTTAACTAGAATGCCAATTATGTTGAAAAGCTCCAACTGTGTCCTAAATGGTAAGAGTCCTGCAGAGATGGCCAAGCTGAATGAATGTCCAATGGATCCTGGTGGGTACTTCATAACGAAAGGGACGGAGAAGGTGATTCTTATCCAGGAACAGTTGTCTAAAAATAGAATGATAGTGGACACAGACAGCAGCAGGAAAGGCACAGTGGAATGTTCTGTCACCAGGTGGGTGATATCAATGTCAGACGTACTTATTTACACCATAGGCTCAATCCTTTTAGACAAGACATCAACATAAATTCTCTAGCCAACCCTATCCTTGCTATTTACTCCAGCAGGTCCAAGTTGTACTAATTTGCCTTAGTTCTTCATAACTTTTCCACGCCACATTCTCTTTGATCTCTTTTCTCTTCTGTTGCCATCTCTGGTAATACAGACATTTCATTGGTAGCCAGTAGGCTGAAAAATCATCCACCTTCTCTCTTATATTTACTGGCTACTTTTTTGTTAAATAATTAACTTGACTTTTCTTTTAACTCCACCAACTTTACAAATATTTTCTCTACTTGGCAGTTTAAAACAGTTCCTGACTGTTACCCAGTTTGTGACTTTTTAAGTGATATGTTTCCTGGTTGTCTACAGGACATGGTCTGCCCATCTTCTCTTTGCTATGATTTGTTCTTTATCTTGTCCAGAAATTTCTCTATTCTGGCCCAAACAACCATAAACAGATGGTAGAAACTTTTAGGTCCAAATAATTGAAAATGTACAGGCCAGTTTTTATAACTTGAAATACAGTGAAAATTGTCTTGAGAGACCACCTGCCGTGAGAAACCGCTTATATTGAGAGACCACTTATAAAAGAACATCTTTTTAAATAATAATATGAATAAAACCTGTCACTGTGTTACACTTTGTAACTGGGAATGTATAATTATTGATATAGAATTAACAAATTCTGCTGTTATGCATATCTTGAAATATGTTGCCTCATTTTGCTCAAATTTTCAACAAAATTCTATGAAAAGCTTTTAACATGCGATTCATTGTCTTTTCCTGATTTTAGTTCCACCCATGAGAGAAAGAGTAAGACATATGTGTCCATTAAGAATCAGCGGTATTACCTCCGTCACAATACATTTTCTGAGGTTGGTATAAAAAGTATCTAATTCTTGTTTCTTTTTGTATGTTTCAATAAGTTTGCTTTATGGGTATCTGTTTTTGTGTTGCTTAACTCCATGCTTGACAAACTTTCAGTTTTACTTGTATATACAGCAACGTGCCATAAGTTTATGAACAAACGTCTTTTTTTACTATATATTTATAGTAAAATTGCATTTTTTAAAAACTCCTTAGGTTTTCAGAGACTAGACCAGTTTTAATGTTATTTGTACACAAAATTTCTATTTTTTATGTAGTTTCTTCAGATATAAAACTTAATAATTTTCTTACAGCAGATTTTGAGATTAACTCACTTGTTAAAATTTTAAAATGCACATTCTCTATATAACGTTACTTATTATGGGGATTTTTGACAACTTGAAAATTTAATCTTGTGTTCTACTTATTTCATTTTTTAAACCATTTGACAGAATATAAATTTGTTTGTTTTAAAATATTCTTAAGTAAATTATGAATTTTTAAAAAAGCTTTCATTGAAATCGGTTGAATAGTAATAAAATTAGAGCAGTTTAAAAAATTATAATTTTATTATAAATATATAGTAAAAATGACCTTTGTTCATAAACTTATGGCACTATGCTGTAGGCCTCCTTTTTTAAATGAGAGGTGAGGGATCTCAGCTACAAGTGTTCCTCAGCACAGACATGTGACAAGTAAACAGGTCAACTTTGTCACATGATCAAAATCGAGCAAGGGGGATTTGAACAAGAGTTTAGAAGCCTTATGAATTTAAGTGTTTAACAACTTGACTAAACTTCGAGTTTTTGAGACTTCAAGTTTTAAATATTACGATATCTCTCAAGCTGAACGCTATTCCGCTGACACAAACCCTCTTTTTCACTGCCTTTTCCATACACTATTCTCATTACATATCCATTTGGTCAATATTCTTAAATAATTTAACAATGTCGTTGCCTTGATTGCCAAATTAACAGCCGGTAATCAAAATGTCTGCCGAAAATTAGAATTTCATAAGAGTGAGATCGTATTTCACAGGTATTTTCAGCTTTGTGACTGTGAGATTAATTTGAGAGATTGAAAATTTCCACGTCAACATTCGAAAGACCATGAGTTAATTTCCTTAACTTGTTAAGAGAAAAAATCGGGACCGTAGCTTTACTTCGAGAGATCAAGAACTTCGAGAGATTGACGTTCAAGTTTTCAAGATTCGACTGTATTTACCAAATTGTGTACATATTTCTTCTGATTCTTCGGTTGATTAAAGTATTGGTATTTGTGATTTTCATATTTTATATCACTTATCACACCTTGACTATTGAAGGACATTCCTGTTGTGATTGCGTTTAAAGCGATGGGTATAGAGTGTGACCAGGAAGTAGTCCAAATGATCGGGAGTGAAGAGGTTATCTTGTCAGCTGTAGCTCCATGTCTGGAGGAATGTCACAGAGCTCAAGTCTTCACTGAAAATCAGGTAATTATCTTCTCTATTACAGTCCAGACTCATTTATCTGGATGCCAATAATAAGAAAGCTTCACCTTCTGGACAGTATTTCTTGGGGACAATTTTTCAAATTGCATCGGCCATAATGATAGGTAATTTTCAGCAATTTGGACACTACATTCATCCATATGATTTGCTTGGGAAGAAAAATGTCCTGATGAAAGAGGCTCAGATGTATATTGATATCTCAATTTGTTTTGCATACTTTTCTCTGTCATTCTCGTACTTAATTGGTTAGCTTTGGTGGACCTGGAACCATTATTCTCAAAATCCTTATCCTTCAATATTCCAGTATTTTAAATGCAAGTACTTAAACCCTCCATATAGATATTATTACAAATTCCACATATTAAACATGTTAATTAGAAAACCTTATCTGTCTAAAATAATCATGAGTTACAATAGATTCTACATTCGATTAAAGTACATGCCAACCTCAAGAAATAACAAAACTAGATTTACATATAGAATGAAATTGTACTACAAATTACCAAGGACTCCGCAAACTTGAAGAATATTGCAATATTGTCATAAATGACAAGCATAGGCTAAATTTGTTGCCCATAGCCTAATACTGAAAATCTCCATAAAAGTGAAAGATTTTTTTAGTGGGACATTAAATTAAAGTATAACCAACAACCTAATTAGTCACCTAAAACTGCTTTGAAGTTCTGAGTAACCGAACATTATTTTACATTGGACAGGCACTGAAGTATATAGGACAGAGAGTAAGGCAGAGAAGAATGTGGGGAGGTCCAAAGAAAACTAAGGTAGAAGAGGCCAGAGATGCTCTACATGGAATAGTACTAGCCCACGTACCAGTAAGTAATACAGAGAGATGCTCTACATGGAATAGTACTAGCCCACGTACCAGTAAGTAATACAGAGAGATGCTCTACATGGAATAGTACTAGCCCACATACCAGTAAGTAATACAGAGAGATGCTCTACATGGAGTACTGCTGGCTCTTGTACCTGTAAGTAATATAGAGAGATGCTCTACATGGATTAGTGCTGGCCCATGCTGGTCAATGCACCTGTATGTAATATAGAGTGATTGCTTTTGTCATAATTAACCCTTTTAGCACCACAAACCATAATAGACTGGTCATAGACAATGAAAGAAGACCATACCATTGGGTACATTGGGTTGAAAGGGTAAAACTCAAAGGAGACCAGCAATGTTTGACATTGAAACTAGAAGTATTTTAATACAGTCAAACCTTGGTGACCACCTGTATATCAAAGCCATCTGGTCACAAAGACTGTTTTTGTTGCCCCCTATAGTATACCCTTTGTCTACAAATCAACCTCTATATAAAGACCACCTCCCATTAAAGACTGGATTCATTGTACCCCATTGGCGGTTGTTAAATATACAATTTTCACTGTATACAGATTATCAGACCACATATATAACTGGCAATAGAACACATATTTGGATTTTTCATGTTTCTTTGATTCTTCACTAAGCCTTCAGTACTTTATCAAACTTCAGTTTCCTTGACTTTCAATCCTGTTTCATAATTATATCATGTTTGTGATTTGTTTCGACATCATTTTTTATTTCACATTTTTAAAATTTTCATCTTTACTTTTTCTTGATTTTTTGACTTGTATTTTGTACCTAGGTGGTTCAGTGGAACTTCAAACTGAAGGCTGCTTACCTGGCTCTGATGGTCAGAAGAGTAATACTAGCACAAGGTGACCAGATCAAAGCAGATGACAGAGATTACTATGGCAACAAGAGACTTGAATTAGCAGGACAACTTTTGTCACTCTTGTTTGAAGATCTGTTTAAGAAGTTTAATGGAGAGGTATTTCCAATTTATATGTCTTTGTGTTTGTTCGCTAATGTAAGTCACTATCATCGTTTGTTATTTAAAGTAACCTCTTTGTGTCTTCTTGTTGGTATTTGTTAAATTTCTTTGACTCCTGAGTATACTGGCACTGTTCTTCTGGCATGCGTAAGACTTTTGTCCAATAGACCTTTTAACTGTAACTGCAAGCGTGTGGTATTGGTTTGTAAGATGATATAGATACCCACAAAGACGTAGATTTCTTTATAGTAACTGATTGTTTCTTAACATCATTTTCTGGGAATCTGTATCATTTTGCCAGCCAACGTTACAGGATCAGTTACAGTGAAAGGGTTTTGACAAAACTGTGTTTGTTGTTAATACATTTGAATCTTGAAAACTCGAACGTCGATCTCTCGAAGTTCTCGAAGTAAAGCTACGGTCCTGATGTTTTCCCTTTATAACTTAAGCAAATTTAGTCTTGATCTTTTGAACATTGACGTCGAAATTTTCGATCTCTCAAATATATTTCATAGTCTAAAGCTTAAAAATACCTGTGAAATATCAACCCAATCTTTTGAAATGCGATTTTTGGCAGATATTGTAATTACCTCATGTTTATTTAGTAATCAAGATGACTACAGTAATTATTTAAGTATATTTACCCAAATGATGAGTGATGAGAACAGTGATCGGAAAAGGGAGTGAATAAGAGGGGTTTGGGTCGGCGGGATAGCTTTTGAAAACTCAAAGTCTCGAAAACTCAAAGTATACCAGCGGTCCTGAGCACTTCGAGTTTTTGAAATTCAACTGTATTCATTTTTCTTTTTTACCAACTAATGTGAATCATATCCATACATCATCACAAAACATATGTAAGCCTAGTAAGAGACACATTATCAGTGAAGGTCTTATCATATATCAAAGATGTACATTAAGTTTTAAACTGAATTTGGAGATTCTTTTTATTTTTAGTTTTCTCTGGGTGACCGAATTTTGTTTACTTCTAGTTGAAGAGAATAGCAGATCTAACAATTCCCAAGCCCAGGGCTGCACAGTTTGACATAGTAAAGCACATGAGACAGGATCAGATTACAAATGGACTTGTCAATGCAATTTCTACTGTAAGTATCCATCTTTTACATGTATTTTTTGGTACAAATACTAATATGTACATGCACTACAATGTAAGAACCACCTTTGTGACACAGTGGGAAGAGAATGGTCTAAAGTGCAGAATTGAAAGCTAGGGGTTATTAGGATGGGACCTTAACCCTTTCAACTCCAAGTATCAGAATGGTATGCTCTATTCCATTGTCTGGACCAGTCTATTTCAGTCTGTGGTGTTGAAAGGGTTGAAAACTGAAGCCCTGTGTTACTATGCAGAGGAATGGTTTGGCACATTATAGTTCCATCATTTCAAAGAATAAAATCCTTAGTGTAAATCAACATTTCTTAATTTCACTTCAATTGAATATCATCGTGATAAGACTTAAAAGTAGAGTTGAAATGGAGTTACACACACTGACCAATCAACAACAGATCTGTACATTGATAATTTGACTTTTGATCACTTTTATACACGTGAGTCTTTCTTCAGAGACCAACCCTTTTACCATGCAAAAATGGCTTTCAAAATACAGTACAGTTGGTCTATAACAAATCGGCTTAACGTAGATTCAGTTCTATAAAGAAAAGGGAAAAAATCCTGAAAAGAATTGCTATTTATCTATGTATGTTGTAATTCTGATGCCTAAAATGAAAGATGCCTATAACGAAGTCAAAAGTCAATCCCCTTTGACTTTATTATAGACCAACTACACTATAGATGGTTTCTCATTACAGGTTTTATTTAAAAATTCCATTAAAAGATGTTTTCTTGTAAGTGATCTATCAAGACAAGTGGCCTCTCTGACACAAAAGTGGTCTCTCTTGACAGATGTAACTATACAACGTCTTATGATTTAACAGGGTAATTGGTCCATTAAGAGATTTAAGATGGAGCGAGCAGGTGTGACACAAGTCCTATCTAGATTGTCCTTTATCTCAGCTCTGGGCATGATGACCAGGATATCAAGTCAGGTATGTTACATCATTTGATGTGCAGTTTATTGTCATGTTGGGGCAGTTATCGCATGTGATGAAACTGGTAAAAAAAGTAGGAATTTGCAAAACATTCACTTCTGATTAATGCTCATGAATTATTTTTCATTGATTATCAATTTTTTTATCAAATTGTTCAAGTGATGTTTTGGGTAGCTTTGAGTGCAGCATTTTTCTTTAGCACCCATTTCATATGAAGGGAGGATTAGGTACCCCATTGCTCTTTCAAATCAGTGTTTTTATATCTTTAGGGAGAAGAGCTTGACTCTCTTTAATTTGATAAAGTACAAACTCCTTGGCTGATGTGGGTCATGAATATTAATGAGAATCTACTGTCAACCTCAGAATTCCCTCAAAATAACCAAGGTTATCCAGCTACATATGCAAATATCATGGGGGAGGGGCTAAGGGTGATGTAATATATGATTGTTTATAGTTTCTACTGGGTATTGTTGAGTATTTGAGAGTTGCTATAAATACAGAATCTGATAAGATTGTCTTTAACTGACACTTGCTGCAAAAATATTTGGTTAATGATATTAGAAAGAAGAGGACAAAGTTTTTCATATTTTTCTTATGATCATGTTAGTATGTTATTCAGAATGTGGATATACCATTATCTTTGAATTTAAGTAGAATTTGAATAAAATGCCAATCTAAATTTGTGCTTAAGTTTGTTTTTTCTTTATCAGGACCAAACATTGATTATGTAAAACCTTATATATCTTTACCTTTAAAGCTGTGTCCTGTTGAACCTACAGTCATTTTCCTATCTTTGCATATTATTTTCACCTAAATTCTTACATAAATATGTACACATTTACGTTTGACTTATTTAAGTTTGAAAAGACTAGAAAAGTGAGTGGTCCACGCTCCCTACAGCCGTCACAGTGGGGTATGCTCTGTCCCTCAGATACCCCAGAGGGAGAGGTAAGCTGTTTATTTATCTATACTACATCAACAAACTCTTCTTTTAATCGTTTTGTTTTAATTTTGTGTCATCTAGTTATCTTGATTCCCTCTTTATCTATTTTTGGATGCTTAGAAAAAGTAAAAAAAAAAGTAAATTTTATCTTTATGATTCAGTTTTAATCATTTTTAATAAGTGTTTCAGCTAAAATAGATTTGGGTCACTATGTTAGGAAATAATTAAGGACTATCTAAAATACTAGTTAATGTGGCTTTGAAAACCAACAGTACAGGAACTAATTCATGTGTATACCTGCCAACCCTCCCGTTTTGTGCGGGAGACTCCCGCACAAACGATGAAATTCCGAAAATTTCCCGCATTCCAATCCGCTCCTGCGAGGGAGTATATAATCTCCCGCATTCAGACAGTGGTGGAAATAGTGTTGAAATACGATAAGATTAGACGTAATTTGTTCGTCGGGATAAAAATCTTGTGAACTGGATCTTACAGATCGACTTACACTACAGGAAAATGAGAAAAAGACTTAAAAGAAACCAGGTTGAGAGGCAAACGAAGCCTAAACATTCATGGTGCTCTTTAGTGGCACACGGTAGAAAAAGACAGTTTTACTAAATACCGCAAGAATCAGGATGTCATGAAACTGCACATGATCTTAGACTTTGGCAGTGTAGAAACTTAATTGCAATCTACACCAGCTAAATATTAATTGGACAGTAAGTTAATTTACAACTAGATATTGCACACAAAACTATCTCTATTCCGACAGGATATTTATGCACTTCTTCAGAAGTTAGCTTTAGCATGCCTTGCTCATCAAAACCGTACCAGTGTTGAAGTAGTTAGGCCTTACGAACGGTTTAGTTAGGGGTATAACAAATGATATTTTGTGAGTTTATTTCTAGTGGTACAATTTTATAACAACGGAAAGAAACAAAAACTCAAAAAAATATTTCTACATGTAGCTATACCCCTATCCTCAACTGTTCCACAGTCATGACCAGTAATGTAAATGTATTTTCTCTTCTGTATGCTAAAAAAAAAATAGACAGAAAAAAACTACAAAAAAAGAGAAAGAAACCAAACTGGGCACAGGTGAAAACTAATAAAATGATACAATTTTCTCATCAATTTGGGCAAAAGAAAATAAGGAACTAGGATATACCAGTAGCATGCTATAGGCTAATTATTGCTCTGACTTGAATGAAGGTTGTTTGAATCATAACAAAGAATTGAAGAAATAAAGAATAAGTAAATTCATAAGGCTTCTTTTGGTGTTTTGTAATGTATAGCCTAAGAGTATGTGTTACATAATTTTAAGGCTGAAAAGTCGTTCGCGTAAAATTACTATGGCTGAAAATGTCCCTCTCATTTATCACAGCTGAGGGGGAGATCTCCCTCTTTGAAGGTTTGGGAGGTTGGCAGGTATGCATGTGTGACTTTATATATGATAACGTTTGTAGGGGACTATATTGTTTCTATTAATGATGGAATGATATGAGAAGACAATTTCCTGAGCTTACATTGTTTTAAAGGGAATCTTTCGCAAAGCCACTCCGCGTTTAGACGTCCCTGTCTTTTGGATGAGACAGTAAAAACCGAGGTCCCATGTCACAGTAGGTGTTGGCACGTTAAAAAACCCTCCCTGCCTTCTTTTACCATAGGAGATACTAGATTTGCACAACGGTTATATTAAAGGTATCATGGGATATATGTATTAGTTCCATTGTAACAGATATGATCATAGATGACTATGTAATAGGCCATAACATGAGCAGTCTGTCAGTTCTCCTTACATCTTCCTGTATATTGTAGGCTTGTGGTCTGGTGAAGAACTTAGCCCTGATGACCCACATTACTACTGACCAAGAGGAGGGACCTGTGATCCGCCTGGCATTTAACCTTGGTGTGGAGGACATACAACTGCTGAGTGGAGAAGAGATGACAAGCCCCCATGTTTACCTAGTCTTCCTCAATGGTATCCACTAAATGTCCTGTACCTGATTCTTCTGTTCATAGATCTTAGGTTTTGTTTTATATAATCTTGATTACATGAACAGCATGTGTTATATAAAATTGTATGATTTACAGAGGAACTCCATTCATGTGGACACTTATGTTTTGAAGGAAATTGTACCGAAGTGAGAAAATTACTGAGGCACTCTTGAATTGGTCAATACATTTGAAAATTCTATTCTTGGCAGATTTCACCTGGAAGATAGAGTGAAGCAGATTATTGGCATCGAGATAAACATGATTCTAATAGATACATATTTTCTAGTTGCTTAATTCATTCAAATGTTTATTGTTGTCATAGAGAACTGATTTATCTAAGATTTTTGCCTCAGTCAAAATAATATCAACATGATAAATGATCTAGCTAATTACAGCGGAACCTTACTATTAAGACCTTCCATTTGACTGCTTAAACTTGTTCTGAAAAGAGAGGTGGTCTCCTAAGTGAGGTTAGAAAACAGCCTGGAATAGTGATCAGCAAACTTAATACTTGTATGTTTCATGATCCGTATGGTGGTCTCCTAAGTGAGATGGTCTTTAAGTGAGGTTCTGCTGTATTTTGTGGATACACATCACTTGTACTGCATTTGTAGGTAATATTCTGGGAGTAATCTGCAACTATGTGAAACTAGTCAACACCTTCAGGATAATGAGGAGAGCTGGGTACATCAGTGAGTTTGTGTCTGTGTGTACAAACCACACACACAGATGTGTATATATCTCTACAGACGGTGGAAGGTTATGTAGGTATGTCCTCTCTCTCTCGATCTCAAAGTTGAATATGTTAACCACTGAGCCACAGCGCTCCTATTACCAGATGAGGATGCTAAAATGATATTGAAATAGCAAGGAAATAAAGAAGAAAAAACTCCTTTATAACTGTATTTTTGAAATGTGTTTGTATTTAATTCAAGATACATAAAGTTGTGTAACATTTTCTCTTAATGCTATGTGATATAACTTACTATATATACCCTTGATCAATTATAAAGACACTCCAAGTCAACTAAATTCTCCAATGTATTTAGCATCTTTAGTATAAAGTCGTATACATGTATATTTTTCCCTTTTTTAACACACATACACACACACTCTCTCTCTTTCATTGTCTGTGTATAAAAGCTTACAATTACTTTACATTTCTTATTTGTCCTTCTATAGGCCTTATATTATAGTGAAGAAAGGAAAACCTTTAGTGGAGGCCAGGCATATTGAGGAGCTTTCTCAAGGTTTCAGGTAAGTGATCGTCTATAACACAATAAATACAAATGTTCTGAAATATGTACATTTTGTAAATACAGCTCATTTATTTACCATAACCTATATGCGCATAGGATGTTCTGTGATGTTTTTTAGCCATATCAGATTGTTATGGAAAAAAATAATTGACACACTGTAAACTTCACAAGTATCAAATTGTGACGATTCTATTTTGTTGAAGTTTCCATTCTACCATGTTGTATCTGAAAATTTATAAGTCAAAGATTTAGTGCTTTTACACTCAAAATATTGCTATGGTTAAACGCATATCAGTTTACAATTCTATTGTAGGAGCTTTGACGACTTTTTGAAGGAAGGACTAGTTGAATACCTAGATGTCAATGAAGAGAATGATTGTATGATATCTTTGTATGAGTCTGCAATAACAAGGTATTGAGAAAATGGCAAGCTGACAAAGATTGTGAAACTTGTAAATAATGCCCTCCTTAGGGACACAAAAACTGGTCTGTACAAGGAGATAGTCTTTATATAGAGGCTGATTTGTATACAGATAGTACTATTAGAGACAGCAAACAATTAAAATTGTCTTTATGATCAGATGGTCTACAGGTGCAGGGCTTGAAATTAACCCTTTTTCCTAGGAGGCCCACAGGACCAGTGGCTTGAAATAACTACTGGCCCCACTAAAAATCTACTGGCCCACATAAACCAAAAAAATCAAAAGAATTTTTCAGCGGATATACAGTTTGAATGACAGAATACTTTCAGTTTGTGATGGAATATATTATTTTGGTAAATTTAAATAGGCATAATTTAAGCATGCAGATTAGCCTTTTCTTTTCTGAATTTCAACTGGACAACAGGGCCAGTTCAGATGAGAAATCTACTGGCCCAATGGATTATTTACTGGCCATGGGCCAGCGGACCAGTGCTAATTTCGAGCCCTGAGGTGGTTGGTAAAGCAGCCTTTACTGTATATATTTACGGTAGAACTTGCCTCTGTAGACCATCCCTGTGAATATGTGTTGAGGTTTTTCAATACAGGTGTTCTCTGAATACAGGTCCAACTGGTTAGTTATCTGTTTGGATTAAAGTAACACACTGAGTCCATGGCTACTGTGGGTGGTCAAGTGGTATTTCCTTCTATATCTTGGTTGATTTGGTCCAGTGCAATTATCAGTGCAGCTAGGCCAGGACTAGTGCTTTGATTTTAATCAATCTTGCCTCAATTCATTTGGGCTTTGTCACCAGGTGGTTTCTCAGCCCATGCTTTTCTTTTTGTTTCCATTTATATGTCTGTCTGTTCATCTGTCCATATCCAATCACTTAGTTATCTCTCAGCCCATTCATTCCATTTTGTTTCCATCCAAGTATCTGGTATGTCATATTCAGAAAAGTTTGCCAATTGTGTGTTGCTGAGGCAAACCAAAGATGATTATCATATCAATATATGATAAAAATAGTGGCTTACATCTAATGTAGTGTAAAAACAACAAACAAGAGATGGATATATCCACCATTCTTTATCTACACAGGGAGACAACACACTTGGAGATAGAGCCATTTACAATATTGGGTGTTTGTGCTGGTCTCATCCCTTACCCGCACCACAATCAGTCCCCTAGAAATACATACCAGTGTGCCATGGGTAAACAGGCTATGGGTAGGTATTAGTCTACACAATTCTCTGGATCATGACAATATGTACTTGCTCAGCTTTTAGAAAATACTTCAAGCAGATAATTCAAGATATTATGAAAATGAAAGGTTAACACTTACAGAAGTTACAAAGTATGACATAAAGTAACCATGAAAATATTTGAAAAGACCAGAAATTACTCTCTGTATATTTTTGTTAACTTGTCTACAGTTTATCTGTCATTGTATTTCGTCAACAGGGACAATTGGTTATAACCAAAGGAACAGAATAGATACCTTACTGTACTTGCTGTGCTATCCACAAGCACCTCTGGTGAAGTCCAAGGTAAGAGAATGAGAGAATACAAAACCGTCAATAAAATATAAGTTATAAATATGTGTACAGTGTAACTTGATGAATTGTGGTAAGTACTTCATGTACAAGGGATCCAGGTTAGAATCTGGTTCACAACAAACTTTCTCATTAGATTGCAACTATTCATTCACCTTATACAGGGTATTTGACATGAAAGTTGTTATCACATTGGGGGGGGGGCCTCCATGGCCGAGTGGTTAGCATATTTGACTTCAAGCCAAGGGGTCCGGAGTTCGATTTCCGCAGCGCCACTCCGCGGTTGGCCGTCCCTGTCTTTAGTTTGAGACAGTATAAACCGAGGTCCCGTGTCACAGTAGGTGTTGGCATGTTAAAGAACCCTCCCTGCTCTACGGCCAGCAGTGCCAGGCACAGGCAAAATTTGTCGCCCTTCACCGACACAAGATGATGTCTCCATATGAGTGAAATATTCTTGAATGGGACGTTAAACAACAACGCATCGCAACAAAGCTAACAAAGCTGCATTAGATGATGCACAAAAAGAACATTATGTTCACAAAAAATAAGTAAACATACATCATCGGTAAATTGTTCTTCTATAGACATTTTTTTATTCATAAAAATTTTTTTTTAAAATCCGTACCCATAAACTTTACAGGCTATCTCTGCTAAATATAGTGAATTTTATTACTTTGTGTACACAACATTACACTTTTGCCAAAATTGCATAGAATATGCATAAAAGGTCCGTACACGTTGCAGTAATGAAATTTTCACACGCTTCGTGAATAAAGTTCAAGGTCTTTTTCCAACATTATGTAATACTTCATGGTTAATTTTTTGTTTCCTGCAACTAAGATTAAGAAACAATGATAGGGTAGCAGAAATTTTCATGACCCTGAAATTGTAGCTTTGCAGGCATGCAGCTCTTGGCCTATCCATTAATTTATTAAACCAGGCATACCTTTCAATGATAAAGCGATAAGGCTATCTCATGTATCTATTGTGTATAAAAGTATCTTCCATTAGGCACCAAATATTTTGTTCTTGTGACCTCAACCTTGACGTTTGACCTGCTTTTATAAAACTTGTATTATTTCTGTATAATCCAAATGGTAATTGACAAAACTTTTGTATTTTAAGTCTGTTTTCCGTCCGTCTGCTTAAAATTGAACTACCCATGTGCTTTACACATAGATCTAATGAAACTCCGTAAAGAGGGCAAATCACATGACCTCTGTCAATTACCAATCTATCTTCTACCTTCAGAAATTGAAGGTACAGTATTCTCCCATATTCACCGAGATATCATTACAGGAAGTGCAAAATGATAAATCGATCATCCACAGGGGGGGGTAGAGCTGTGAGCTCCGTATCGGAAATGACGGCAAAGTGACGTAAGACCATGTGCTTTCTGATTTTTTTTTTTTACTGTGTGGAGTTAAAATACTAGACTAGTTTTAAAACAGATCAAGTTTCTGATAAAGATTAGTTTATGGGAGAAAAATAATCAATCTCTATTGCCTGGTGATGACCAAGAAATCCACTAACCCTCATGTCAAGTTAAATGGTCCATGTCTCAGCAAGCCTCGACATGGACTAGGTTAACTTGACACTCGGGTTAGTGGATTTCTCTATCATTAACGGGCAATGGAGATAGATTCTATTGGTCAATATGTGTACATGATAGACATGAGAAGTTCAGAACGAGTTCATTGGATTTGACCTGTCAACAGAGTTTTGTTAGGTCTATGTATAAAGCATACTGAAGCTTAAATTTTAACTAGATTGGTTTAACTCTTTATGACATAATGTTCCATTCGGTAGTATTTTTTTTACCTAATTGCTTTGACCTTGAAATATGTGTAAAATAAGTTCCGTTTGTATGTGAGACTGTAATGACTTATTGGTATTTTACAAACTTTTCTTATTTATCTACATTTAAGGCACACTACTATTATGTTTTTTCTACATTCTATCACAGACAATAGAGCTTATTAATTTTGACAAGTTACCTGCTGGGCAGAATGCCACGGTGGCAGTCATGAGTTACAGTGGCTACGACATAGAAGATGCGTTAGTTCTTAACAAAGCCTCCCTGGATAGAGGTAAGTTTACACCTTTTTATTTATTTGTTAACGTATTGCTTATGCCACACAATCTCTCAGTCATAGAATGACAAGTGGTAGAGGAGAAAACCCAGGTACAAATATACCCTGGTAAAGATGATCAATGAAGCCAACAAACTTTCTCTCATAACTTGAACTGACCAAAGCTGGATTTGAACCAGAGGGGTTTTCTCAAGAAAATTTGGATTGTACGGGGATGCTTTAATGCAGTGGGAAAAACATACATGTAATTTGCACCATACAGTAGTTTATAGTGTGGTTTACCATGGAGATGCACTGTAAGTAATATTTGTATGTAAATTAATCTGTGAATCACTCTAACTTGGTAAATTATGGCTACTTATTAAATAGGATATTGTGGTGGGCAAGAAAAATAGAGTGAGGGTAATGCAGATAATAGCATGGTAGTTATTTGGAATTACAGCAGGCAATACCACACTGCCGAAACAACTTTTCTCTGGAGGTCCCTTAGTATTTTACATGCTTTTGTAACATAACTTATATACAGGGATATGTTGATGGGCAGCTATCATAAAATACATCTCTTAAAACAATTTCTAAGAAATATATTTGCTTCAGAATTTATTTTAATGTCAATAAACAGTTAGAGTATTTCATTTTGATTTTGTAGGATTTGGAAGATGTTTGGTGTATAGGAAGCAGGCTTGCACATTGAAACGTTACGCTAACCAGAGCTTTGACAAAGTGATGGGACCTATGGTTGATGCCAACACACACAAACCAGTGTGGAAACATGAAGTATTGGATGCTGATGGAATTTGTTCTCCAGGTACGTGTCATTTTTTCTATATATGGAAAGCTGTTAAACTAGAAATATAATTTTACAAATTTTCATTTTGTTTTCAAATCCTTTGTTGTGAGATTATCTGCAAACGATTTACTAGCTAGTAGACCTATGTGTAACACATCATTGAAAAGGGGCACACAGAAAATTTAACTTTAATTAGATTACATTTAAGTTTAGGAATCTTGGAAAGAACAGTAATAAACATTAGGTTAGACTGTTAGTAAGAAGCCAGATTTTTTTTTTCATAAGTCTGAGCTCTTAACTCAGGCATGGATGAATTTTGGCAAAAAAATCTTAACTTATGCAATGGAACTTGTGTTGAGAAATCATGCCTTCTGCTAAAGAAATAAGTTCTTTTAAGATAGGCTGTCTCTTCTTCATATGATTATCTGAGATGTTCTTTTATATGTGGTCTCTCAAGACACATGGTCTCTGTCAAAAGTGATCTCTCAAGACAGGCTTCAGTGTAGTAACTTTATATCATTTGATTGGATATTATGTAGGTATTATTACCTTTACAGGTGAGAAGGTGGAGAACAGACAGGTGCTTGTGAACAAGTGGATGCCTGTGGTCACCATGAACCCTCTACAGGCAGCTGGGGACAAAACACAACAACAACAGGGCCCCGAGTACAGGGAAGTACCCGTCACGTAAGTATAATAATGTAAACTGAATGTTGTTGATTTTTTGTATTGTTTTTGTTTTTTTATGATCCGGTAAAGAATATTTCACTTATATGGAGATGTCATTGTATGCCTGAAAAGGTACAAAATTTGGCCTATGCTCTGAGCNNTTTTTTTTTTTAAATTTTTCATCTTAATGACAGGGACAGACTGAAAATTGTGTCTGCATAATGAATGCTCCTGCTTCTATAGAAGTTGGGTGTACATTTGTTTCACCTTCTTTGTTCCTCCTTGTGTTCACCTATCCATAGGACCATACATCACACTCACATTCTGTCATAACTGTGTCTTGCTTACGAGGTACAGACAGCCATGTGGAATTCAGTAAGATGAATCAATGTGAGTTTTGGGGAATTCCCACTTCAGCTCCGTGTGGATACCTTTGAACAAGGGTATTAGTCAACCTTTAAAGATAGCTTGTTTACACGTATTAAACTGATAGTTTAGAAATCATTATCAAGATTTGCAAATGTATCTTCCTGCACAAGTAGTTTCTATACATTCAATTCTGTCCATATAGATAAAAACCTTGGACGGAATTGCCTAGTTGTCTGGTTTTAACTCGATCTCTGCCAGAAAGGATTGTAAATATCACCTTATTTGTGTGATAAGTCTCCCTAAACAATTGACATATCTGTTTCTGAAGTGGTACAGTAGAAAATTCCTTGAGAGACCAGTTATATGTAAACATTTTTTAAAGAAATCATATACAGTGGAGTTGGTCTATAACAAAGTCAAAGGGGATTGACTTTTCACTTAATTATACATGTAGGCATCCTTCGTTTTAAGCATCAGAACTTATTACATATATAGATAAAAGTAATTCTTTTCGGGGATTTTATTCCTCTTTGTTATAGCACTGACTTTGCTTTAAGATGATTTGTTATAGACGGACTCCACTGTTAGTCCGGTTGCCAAACCCCAAAAATCTGGATAAGCGTGCAGTATGGTCCGTACAATGTTTTTTTGCTGAATCTGTACCTCTGAGGTGTGCTCTTTAAGAATCTGAATGATGCCACTCTGTCATCCTTGGGCAATCGGCACAATATGCAAATTAAGACCGCCATGATTGAAAATCTTGATTTTGCCAATATCTCAGTAGCTGTGCATGGTATCAATATAATTTTAGTGTCTTACCCAGTATTTTGAGGGGTAAGGAATCAGATTAAATCATTTTTGTTGAGATCATACCAATATTTTTTGCTGAGTAGGCATATTAAAGCCGCCATTACTGAAAATCTAATTTTCGTCAATATTTTAGTAATTATTAATGATATCAAAATTATTTTGGTGTCTATACACATGTTTTAGGGGTAAAGAGTAAGACTAAACCATTTTAGTAGAGAATACACCAATATTTTGTGCTGAGTAGACATATTTTGGCATCCGTTTTTACTGAAAATATCATTTTAGTCAATATACTAATGATAGCAAAATAATTTTGGTGTCTTTACACGTGTTTAGGGATAAAAAGTCAGACTCAACCAGTAGAGAGTAGTAGTAGAGTAGAGATCACATCGATATGCATCGCAGAGTAGGCAAATTAGGCTTGCCGTTATTCATTATAAATCTATTATACTTGTCATTTCTGTTGTTGCGTTGTTCTTTAACGTCCCACTCAAAAATATTTCACTCATATGGAGACGTCACCGTGTGCCGGTGAAGGGCAACAAATTTTGCCTGTGCTCGGCACGGCTGGCCAGGGAGAACAGGGAGGGTTCTTTAATGTGCCAACACCTACTGTGACACGGGACCTCGGTTTTTACTGTCTCATCCGAAAGACAGGGACGGCCAACCGAGGAGTGGCGACTGCGGGAATCGAAACCCGGGCCCCTCGGCTCGAAGTCGAACACGCTAACCACTCGGCCACGGAGGCCCCTGTCATTTCTGATTTGACTCCATCCTTAAATACGTCATTTTTAACAACATTGTCACAGGTGGCAATCCGTTGTGTGTACATATTTTGGCAGTATGATGTTCCGCAGCATTCACAAAACATTGTATTTGGCAAGTGAGCTGTAGTCGTACATGACTTATAATTTCCAGCACCTCCTGATTAGTAACACTAACGTTTAGTTACGTAACGTTTAGTGTTACAGGGATCAAGCATCTTCTGCATGTGTCACATTCCCATCTGAACTAAACAGTATCTCACATGAATTGATACGGAACAAAAATGTCGATTG
>JACSZP010012872.1:0-18220 GCA_016161895.1 Pinna nobilis | reverse complement strand
AACCACCAAAGTCATCTAGATCGTTTTTGTTTTGTTGTTGTTTTTTCTTTTCGATGTAAGGTACAGTCACATCATCATGTGACGGTTTTCCTGAATGTAGATTTTCGATTGGTTTTGTGAAAGAATAGCTTCGCTTGCTGGAACTGGCAGAGCCAACGATACTGCCGGTGTCCTCCTTTGTAGGGGCATTGAATAAAAAGCTTGTCGAATTCTTGTTATCTTTTCCTCGTTTGTGTTCCGGTTTATCAAAGATACTTTTTTCGGATTCCGTATTTCCAGAAGTGATAAAGAATGTATCAGTGTCTTTACTTTGTGTGTTATCTGAACTTTTTCCATCATCGATTAGTTTCAACTTTGCCAGTAATTCATCTTTCTTTCGTCGTTCCTCTCGCAATTGTTCATCTTGTTCAATTCGTTCTCTTTCATCCCTTGCTCTACGTTCTTGTTCTTTTCTCTCCTGTTCTCTTCGTTCCCTCTCTTGAGTCTCCCTGCGTTCCCTATCCTCTCGTTCTCTCCTTTCCTTGTCTCGATCCTCTTGCTCTCGCTTTAACCTGTCCCTCTCTATTTGTAGCTTCCAATCTGCCTCTTCTCTTTCCACACGTTCCCGATCTTGCCGTTCTCGATCTTCACGTTCTCTGCGATCTCTTTCCCGTTCTTCCCATTCTTCCTGTTCCCTCCTCTCTCGTTCCTGCTGCCTTTTCCGTTCCATATCCTCTTGATCTTTCCTGTCTCTTTCTCGGCGAGCATTTTCTTGTTGCTGCAAAATTGAAATGAGAATATGAAGTTATTTTTAATACATGTATATATAAAAAAAAATCATCACCATTACATTCAATTGAAATAAAATTACTATTCAAAATTCCATTTTGTTTCTCATAAATTACTATAGCATAGCAACTGTGAAAAATACATGTGAAATTTACAGAGAGGAAAGGATGATTTGATTACAATTAAATATCATCATATACACTAGACATGTATGCTATATATATGTTTTTAATTTACAAATGACTAAGGGATAGGGGAGATAATCAGGGCATCTGTTCTCCCTCCCAATATATGACTATGCCAAGCATGCACCTGGTGTCATTATACAGTCTAACCTGTTTTAAGAGACTTTCCAAGGGAAGGAGCAAAAAGGGTCACATATGACAGGTGGTCTCTTAATTCAGGTGATTAATATAGGAAAAACTCATTTTGGGAACCATGCATTTAGGTCACATAAGACAGGTTTTCCTTTAATTCAGTGGGTCGCTAAGGCAGGTTAAACTGTATTAGACATAAAGGACTCTTCCTCTCTTCAAATCAATAATGTGAAACCTGATGACTTAAGTCCACCATGAATACTTCAAAGACTGCCTGATAATAAAGATCATCAAAATATGCTCTTTTCATAAAATTCCAGGCCTGGCACCATACATGTATAACTTGAGAATTTACTTAAGTTTGAGAATTTTCTCTACTTCAGCTTCTCCAACAATCAGGATTCAGTATTTGCTCAGGTTGAGAAAGCTCTCAGACTTAAGAAAATTCTTAAGTTTCATGTTGCTCAGCCTAGAATACCTCATGAGTTTTAGGAGACCATTTCACAATTCAGACAAATGTCAGGAAGTTACTTTGATGCTTTTATAGCATGGTTTCTCTGTGTAATATTCTTTGATAGTGAAGTTCAACTATATTTCATTTGACCAAGAAACAAGTGTCTGTATTAAATGCATGTATATATATAATTATATATTTTTCATCTTGCTAGTAAATTAAAGATAATACATATGCATAGTCCACATGCTGGCTTTTCTTAACAATCAAATGGCAACTTTTATATTCAACATGCAAATATACTCGGACTGACTACATTTACATGTAGCATGCTTTCTGTAAATATCAACTGCAGAAAAGAAAAGAGTTCTTGTAACAATACCGATATATTATTCATATACTAATAAAAACATGCATGTAATCTGAGATTTTTCTTCTAAGTAATCAATGTAAAATATGGAAATCCCTAATTCATAGCCATGTACACCAAGAAAAATGTCTCAAGAGGCATACACATATGAAATATGAAAGCCCTATCATGTACCATTCAAAAGTTAACATCAAGTTGAAAGTTTTACAGATAGACAAATAAAAAACTTAACATGTATACGATTCCCCCTAAAGCTATGTTCATCGGGGCATAGATTAAATATACTTGTATAGATGTAGCTATTATTACAATGTATTCAAGAAAATGAAATCTTGGTAAAAGGTGAAAACTCAATCTAGATTAATTCAATAAGTAACAAAAATGTTAACGATAAGATTAACAGGTACAATATAGAAAAATGTAATAATGTAAAGAGGAAAATGTAATACTAAGAAATAGGAAAATGTAGTACGGAAGTTTAGAATTCTTGAGCAGTTAGTCGTCTTTATCAGATTATCCTAATAGATGCGCATTTTCAATTTTTCTATCCTAGGCATAAAAATTACATGCTTTTTTTCTGACTTGGCTTAGCTGACCATCTTTTTATAGTCTGTAGTCTTAAAAGAATTATAATTTCAAAATTCTTGCTATTCAAGAAGAGAGGATTTCAGAGAAGTCTGTAAAGGTACCTGAGCATAGACTTATGTTTCAAGCCATTGTACATACATGTAGATGTACAATTAAAAAAAAAATGGAATTTAGGATTCTGTACAGTAAAGTTAATCATATTTGGAAATTAAAAAGAAAGTATAATTTATTTTGGCACTTGACTTCTTAAATTAGATAAGGACTCCATGTTTGAATGCCAGAAAATCCATTCTTAAATTATATAATTCAGGTAGAGTTATATCTCCTACTTTTAAAGGGGGCTGTTGTGGCCGAGTGGTTAGCGTGTTTAACTTTGAATTGAAGGGTCTGGGGTTCAAATCTGTGCAGTACCATGCTGCAGTTGGACGTCCCTGTCTTTCGGATGAGCCAGTAAAAACCGAGGTCCTGTGTCATAGTATTGTAGGTGTTAAATTGGAATGTTAAAGAACCCTCCCTGCTCTACGGCCATGAGTGCTGAACATAGGTAAAATTTGTCGCCCTTCAACGACACATGGTGACATCTCCATATGAGTGACATATTCTTGAGCGGGACGTTAAACAACAGTACAACAACAACAAATTACTTTTAAAGACTTTGGTACATGGACGTTTTACAAAATTAGAATTTATTCCATTGTAGATTCAATTAAGATACATGTATATCCATCTTCATAAATGCCAGTCAAGAATTCTAAATACACTGTATAGCTAACATTAACAATAACGCTAAAAAAAATTGCATGCACATAAATTTCTGAATCTGACTTGGGGGAGTAAGCTAAGGAATGTATCACCTCTCTTATAAATGCCTGAAATACAGCTAACTCATGCTGAAAGACAAAAAAGGTTCAGACTTAACCCATGTTGTTAGCCATATAAAATTTGCAATTATTTTTCTAAAAACCTTAAGCTTAGAGAATCACTAAATACAATGATTAAGCAAAGAAAGAAAACAATTTCACAATCTTAAATTCAAATACGTGTAATGAAATACTGTAGATGCCGATATAAACACACCTGTGAAAAGAAAATTGATGTTAATGTATTAAATGATAAGGTAAGTGGGCACTTCAACAGCAGGCTGCAAAGCTATGTAAAAAGGCATGTACATGAAAACTCAATCATACACTTGCTGTTAAATACATGTATAGGCTTAAGTCGCAGATCTATAGTCACAGAATTTGAAGAAACAGTAATTTTATCTCAAGCATTGCACAAGAGCCAAGGTAACTTTTGAGTTTGCTGGTTGAAGAACGAAAAATGAGCACTCAGAGTTTGATCGTTTTCCTCAATCCTGTTTCCATATTTCATCATCTTTGATGGCAATGAAAGTGATATAGTCAAAAGCAAGCTATTACCTTTACATGTATTTCCCCTCTTTTTCTTTCTTTTATAAATCGATTGGACATTTTAGAGAAAGGAGACATTTTGAAAAAAATATTGGATACTCCATTTCATGTGTTTCCAAGTGTAATCTCGATCTCAGGAACTGTTCCATATACATATTTCAATTTTTACCTTACAAAAGTCACATTTTTGTTTTGATTATGATTTATGCAATGCATGATAAACATTCCGTCATATGATGGCATCCTGTCTCCACACAAAGTAGGACAAAGATAGGCCACAAATTTTGGTACTGTACCAAATGGAAGGTCTTGTAGTAAAAAAAAAAAATAGACTTGTGACATCTATGCAATTTTTTGTGCATCATATAAGTTTGCTCTTTCAATTTCCATTCAAAACAAAATAAAACAAAAATCAACGGAACATAAACAAAAAATGGCTTAAATCTAAACAAATGAAAATATTTGGTAAATGTATATATAATTGGTCTAGAGTGGTTGTATTAACCCTTTGAACACCCACTAACAAAATGGTATGCTCTTTTCTAATATCTAAGACCAGTCCATTATGGACTCTGTGGTGTTGAAAGGATTAAAAAGGCCTGTAATAATTGTGAGTGCAGAAATGAAAAACGCAGCGCAGAAATGTTACAATTACAACATAAACAAAATATGATCAGACAAGATTTTAGTATCTAGGAATGCATCGAGATTATCACTGCAAGACGACAGAGAAAACTAGGATATCAATCAAATACAGACGTGTATATATAAGTTTAGACTGTACATCAACAAAACATTGTTATGACCCTGTGTGACAATGCCAAGCTGTCACTTAATTATATATACAAAAACATGTACATGTGTACTGGTATATATTTATCTGTTTTTGAACACTTTGAAGTAACCCTTATTAAGGGAAGTTGCGTTTGACCTGACTACTAGACTAGTTGATGACTTCTGTCAAGGAGATTTTAGGCTTAAACAACTGGTAATTGGAAACACTGAGGGTTAGTAGTTAGCATGTTCACCTTCTGATTAGGGGGTCATGGGTTTGAATTCATAGTGTGGTTGGCTGTTCCTGTCCTTTGAATGAGACAGTCAAATAGAGGTCTCGTGTCCACGGCCAACCGTGGAGTGGAGCTTCGCAGCTCGAACCCGGATCTTTCGATTCGCAGTCGAACACGCTAACCACTCGGCCACAGAGGCCCCGTAACATCATGGAAGTGAGAGATTCTTAAAATGGACGTTAAACAATAGTACAACCAACCGACTTATTTGAAACATGCATTTTGATTGGTTGACAAATTAGTTGTCATAATGCATCATGAACTCTGAGCAGATTGACTTTAAATCCTTTCACTTGGGGCCGCTTTGGCCTAGTGATTAGCATGTTTGAATCCTGATCCTGGGTTCAAATATGACCACGCTGTGGTTGGCTGTCCATTTCTTTCAGATGAGACAGTAAAAACCGAGGTCCTGTGTCACAGTACGTCTTGGCACATTAAAGAATCCTATCTGCTCTATGGACATAAGTGCTAAGCACAGGATAAGTTTGTCGCCATCACCAGCAAATGTGATGTCTCCATATAAGTGAAATATTCTTGAGTGGGATGTTAAACAACAATACAATCCACCAACCCAGATCCTTTCACCATGACATACCATCAGAAACATGGAAGCATAAAGAGCGAAAAATTTTAATGAGTTTTTTTCGACTAATATGTCAATGTTTAAATGAACGTCAATTTAATGCATATACGTCTACCAAACAAATAAAACTTGAAATGAGCATTTTTAAAAACGTTCCTTTCATTTCTAAAATAGATTTAAATACCTGACATATAATAACAACTATACAAGCTAAATTACAAATCAAATTATTTCTTTTCCAAACTTGATTTTAATCTTCGCGAAAGACTGAAAACACTTATATTTTTACTATTCGTTAAGCACTGTACTTATTCATATGGTACTACTTGTTCTAATCTTTGAGAAAAATATTTTTGTTTATGATAGTCTGAGTATATATTTCTTTGATTATAAAGAAAACAAAGGCTACTGTATATATATACAGATTTATAGAAAGTAAAATTATTGTTTTGACGTGTTACGCATTCATTTTCAATGTTGACAAGTAGCTTCTGGAAATAGGCAAGTTGTCCTTTGGAATTACACAAAGTTTTGTGTAAAGGTTCACTATAAGCAAGTTTAAACCATGTATGTCAAAACCAAAGAAAACAAAACTACAGACTTGTCAACCTTAAGACATTTTTACGGAGAAGATTTTTCAATCTAATTGAGATAATATAGATTTAACTATGAATAAAATGGTAATTAAGAGAAAAATTAGAAGTCTTTCATTGGGATGGCATGTTACGGCATTTTCCACGAGAAATGTAAGCCTTATCACTCTTGCCCAACCCCCCAAATTTCACCAGATCCCCCATATATCCCCTCTTCTCCTTCCCCTAAAAATAACTCAAAATACATGTAGTAGTTGTAAACATTTCCTTTAAATTTTCATTTTGCTTTCACTTTTTCAACTTGGCATGTCACACACTGAGCAAGAGTTACAGCGCCTATATGTATATACACAAACATTAACATGGAGGTCATCAATACCTCGGGCCTGCCGCCATATTTGTAACCGTAACCTTTGTTACCAGAGGGTAACGGAGGTTTTGACGTCTGACTTTCCCGTTTACTCACAGATCCTTTGCTCCTGGGACTGTAGTCATAACTCTGCAGTAAAAATACAGTGATGCTAACAAAAGTGTGTAAAATTATTCAGGGGAGGGGTACCATTTACTCAAGTACGATAACTAAAGTGAAACCTGTCCTGGGCTGGACACCATAACACTTACAAGAATTTACTTAAGTCTAAAATTGCTCTCATCTTTAGAGTCTCAGCCGATCAGGGTTGGGCACCATATAAAACTTGAAAGTTGACTTAAGTCTGAGAATCCAGTCTCTCGGCCAATCAGAATTCAGGATGAGCTGGATTTGAGAAGCTTTTCAGACTTAGGTAAATTCACAAGTTTTATGGTGCCCAGCCCAGAATTTAGTATATACTGGAGTTAAGAAAATTCTCAGACTTAAGAAAATTATTAAGTTTTATGGTGCAAGCTCCAGAGAGAAAACTGGGCATGAAATGTTGAAGCAGAGGAATGACAGCCTATTTTGTTTGTCCTTTGGTATAGAAACAGTAAAACCAAAGCTCCCTAATTTGCCATTAAAATCCCTCCTGGAGCATTTTGATAAATCATTAAATAAGAAAATTGATCAAGTGTGGCATACAAATGATTGTAAAAAAAAATAGATGCAATGGTTAATTTTTGTTCCAAAACCATTTTGAGTGACCACTTCTTTTTTAATATGGAGGTGTCTACTGTAGTTAAAAATTTATAGCTTACACATGTAGTTTGTACATCAATAGTTTTTGGTGCTAAAATCATGCACCCTTTTTTTTCGTTCCACTTACACCTACGCCATAACAATAAGAAAAAACAAGTTTACAAATAACTCGCATAAGGTATTTTTCTCCCTTTTGGAAATAACAATTTGCAAATCATTGTATTTCTACTGTTTTCAACATTTATAAATTTATCATATATTTGGCCACAGCTCGCTGTTTTTGTCTTTGAAGCCTGTTGAATTTCTGCTACACCATAGTCCGTCATTGGCACAAAAAAGCACTTACCAACAACAGGTGTTCAACTTACTGATCAATATTAAAATTGACGGAATTTGGAATGGAACCCAAACAAAATCAATCCAAGATTCTTTTTTTTTGTGCTTCTGTGGTAGTTTGTACTTGTATAACATTACCATGGAACATATGAATATGCAAATATACTGTACAAAAGACATACAGGTCTACAAAAGTAACACTGCATACACATGTACAAGATCATTAAAATCACATGTACATGTACCTGGTAATGAATAACTCTCATTTCACATATATCTGTGTGAAACTACATCAAATACATGTAAATGCATGAACATTGCAATAGAATTGTTTTATTACTTCATTTTCGATAGAAATGATTTTCAGGGCAGATTCAACCACAAACAAGATCACTTGGGCACCACCGTCCCTAAAACATGAATCTATGGTAATTTTTCACAAACACCTCAAAATAATTGCATCTTTATGTCACTTTCTGAACAAAATCTATTGCATATGATCTGACAAGATAAAATGTCATTCCATAAAACCAAATAAAAAGAAAAAGAACAAGAGTTAGCTCCCTTACAAGCACAAATCATCCATCTACATATAAGCTTGCTCAACAAATATTAAACATCAAACAATCATGCAAAAACAGGTGAGGATACAAATGTGCTCGGACACCACTGACACACAACTAACAAGGCGGTTTATATTTGGTATGGTAAATCACAAAATGGGGTATATTACTTAAAACTTTAAGTCCACAATTTATTGGTTGATTTTTACTTACAGGTACAGGTTCAAGTACACTGAAGTCCAAATCGTATTTATATCTGACAAGAAGCGGACACAAAAGCCTTCTTAAGTCACCAAAGCATTTATATATTGAAGCAAATTCAATCTAAGTCATAGAATCATATTTCTGGTGGAAACTCCAGTATAGAGGGAACTCCCCCCCNNCCCCCCCCCCCCCCCCCCCTTCCTAATCAAGGAATTTCTCCTGCAGGAATCTGAACTTGTATCAAATTTGTACTGTAAGGCACTGGGTAATTCATAGTAGCTGGCATAATACATTTTGATAATTTCAATTTTCTCTTAAAAATACTGATTTTGACAGAGAGTTTGACATATATGTAGGATGAGGTCAATATGGGTATTTACCTGATGCTCAAGTGGTAAAAAGTCTGTCACGTGAAGTTTAATGAAAATTGGACCAGTTGCTATGGAGAAGCCTAAAAAAAATGCAAAGTAAGGTAGGACATCAGAAAACAACTGCCAGATCCTTTAAGGTCCATTGGGGGAGTCATGCGATTTGAAAATAGGACTTAGGGTGACCTAGCTAAGAATAGGACTTAATTAGGTGGTTAAAAAATAGGACTCAAGTGATCTGTACTGAGCACCATAAAACTACACTTTACTTAAGTCTGAGAATTTTCCCAACCCCAGCAAATACTGAATTCTGATTGGCTGAGAGAGCCAGATGAAGCAAAAATTCTCAGACTAAAGTAACTTCTAAAGTTTTATGGTGTCCAGTCCAGAACATACTAGTACCTAAAAGACCTAGAAATAGGACTTAAGTGATCTGTATATAGCAATTCAGAGACCTAAAAATAGGACTTCTTTAACTTAAAAATAGGACCAAGGAATCTGAATCTAGAGCTTTTGTAAAATGAAAATTAAGGAACTTGGTAAATAAAGAACTTTGTTTACTTGACAAAAAAAAGAACAAGCAATAGGTGATGGATAAAGGTGACCTTAATACGGGAAAAACACCAAAGAACAAAGCAGGCGTGAAAAAGACAAGTTAAACAACCAGGAGAACAGAACACCACATAAAACGTACAACAACATTGGCGACAGCAACAAAAATAGTACCTTATCAAATCTACTAGAATTCCGTACATCGTTATTTTGACTGGAATATTCCTTGTGGCTGTTGTTGTTGCGTCTATTATAGTCATACTCGTCTCGAGCATCATCGGAGAAATGAAATGCCATTTTAGGACCATCTCCGTCGGCCCTTTTCTGTAGGTGAGACATTAATCGTGATTTTGTATATACAGGAAAATGTTTAACTCTGAGCATAGACTTGTCTATTTACAGTGTTGATGGTATAATTAAGTTTAACGGGTAAAGCAACATTATTTGCAGCAGAGCTCCTTTCATCAGATATTGTTTTTATTCCCAAACGAAATGCCCAGATAACGAAGCATTCGAATTACTTTAAATCCAGTTTTATTCGCGAGAACTTTATTTTCGCATAATTACGCGAGAGCTCTTACTCGTGAAAATAAAATTCTCGCTTAATATTCTAACTTGAAATTAACATGCACCATACAACATAAACTATCATACTCAACATACAAAGGCGCGAAAATATAGTGTGGCCAATAATTGCATATAGCTACCGATTCACCAAAATAAAGTTCCGCGAAATTTTCTGGATTTACAGTACTAAGATATACATCTACTTCTAATGCTACAGCCAATACAACTTTATTTACAATTTAAAACGTTGTTTCCACTAAATTTTGTCTGTACGGTGAAGAATCCAAATTATTATACCCATAAATAGGTCAACCAGGTCATCATCTAGCATACTACATTGTATATGTACAATAATTCACAAATCAAAATTTGGACTTCTCTGTGAGAAACCATCATCTAGCACATTGCATACTCACACAATAAGAAAAATAGTGTTTTCCAAAAGATTTGCATCTAGCATCCCAAGAGGTCAACATCTGGCATATTAAACTCCAATACAAGTCCAAACATGGCCCTCTCTGCAAGAGGCCAGGATCTAGCATATTGCATACCCACACAATTAGACATACAGACTTCCCATCAGAGATTAGCATCTAGCATCCCAATACAAACTTGTACCTGTAAGAGGTCAACATCTGTCATATCATATTCTGACACAAGTCCAAATATGGACCTCTCTGTAAGTGGCCAGTATCTAGCATATTGTCTAAAAAAACCATTAATAGAAATACTGACCTCTCGCACCTTCTTTTCATCATCTCTCCTTCTATTCTCAAATGCTTTGGCCTTCTCGCGGGGTGTAAGTTCATGAAGTGAGGGTACCCGCTTTCTGATTCTGGGTGGTGGGGTGTCGAGTGGCGTGCCTCCATAGCTTGCAGGGAGACGGCCTGTTGACACCTTTGACCTATTGGCATAGATATTCTTTATCTGAATTTCTTTGTCTTTTTCCTGTAAAAATAGAAAATTGAAACTGATGACACATTGGTTATATAATGAGTGTTACTGTTAGGTGCAATGCCTACGAACAGGAATTCTGAGTCTGGCACCATAAAACTTGAGAATTTACTTTGGTTTGAGAATTTACTCAACTTCAACTAAATACAGAATTCTGGGCCTGGCACCATAAAACTTTGGTAAATTTGGTAAATCCAAGAATTTACTTAACCCTTTCAACACCACAGACCGATTTAGACAATGGAATAGAGCATACCATTCTAATACTTGGGGTCGAAAGGGCTAATACCAGTTGAAACTTACATGGTAATTCTGATTAGTTGAGAAGCTGGAGTTAAAAATAAATCCAAGACTTAAGAAGAGAATTCTTAAGTTTAATGGCACCAAGTCCAGGGCTGGGCACCATAAAACTTGTGAATTTACTTAAGTCTAAAAAGGATTCTCAAATCCAGCTCATTCTGTGCTGGACACCATAAAACTTGTGAATTTACTTAAGTCTGAAAAGATTCTCAACATCCTGAACTCTAATTAGCCGAGAGACTGGATTCTCAGACTTAAGTCAATTTTCAAGTTTTATGGTGCCCAACCCTGAATTCTGATTGGCCGACAGACTGGCTTCTCAGACTTAAGTCAATTTTCAAGTCTTATGGTACCAAGTCCAGGGCTGGGCACCATATAACTTGTGAATTTACTTAAGTCTAAAAAGGATTCTCAAATCCAGCTCATCCTGAATTCTGAGCTCGGCACCATAAAACTTGTGAATTTACTTAAGTCTGAAAAGATTCTCAAATCCAGCACATCCTGAATTCTGATTGGCTGAGAGACTGGATTCTCAGACTTGAGTCAATTTTCAAGTTTTATAGTGCCCAACCCAGATTAGTTTAGAAGCTGGATTTGAGAAAATTTCTAAAATACATGTTGCCCAGCCCGGAACACTCAATTGAGTATCATTTATTCAAATGGCATTTGAGTCACACATGCAAGATAAGGGTCACTAGAGTGATATCCTGTAAATCATGACATATCAATGCTGATAAAAGTCCATCAAAATTTTTTGGACAAGCTGAAAGTAGGACAACGCAAACTGTTAATGTTCCAATATCTTCCGTCATACATGTACAATGAAACTGAAAGTTTTGATTTTTGGTTGTATTGTTGTTTAACATCCCATTGAACAATCTTTTGCTTTTATTGAGACATTCACCAATGCTGGTGAAGTGTGATAAAATAAGCCTCAGCACATATGCCTATCAACCTGAGTGAGGGTTCTTTAATATGTCGACACCTACTGTGATACAGTGTACAGGACCTTGGATTTACTGCCTCATGTGTCCAGGACACCTCACCTCACCTATCCTCTTTGTGCCCACCGGCACTTAAGGCCCTTCCTCACAGTTAGAGATCTGGGCTGGGCATGATAAAACTTGTGAATTTACTTAAGTCTAAAAAGATTCTCAAATCAAGCTCATCCTGAATTCTGATTGACTGAGTGACTGGCTTCTCAGACTTAAGTCAATTTTCAAGTTCTATGGTGCCCAACCCTGGCCTCCTGCTGTGTGTTTTGTTTATCGTGGGTTTCCGTAATCCTCTGAGTTTTACACTGTCTGGTGATTGGCCATACAGCGACCCCCTTAACCTGGATGGCCGATAGTTTTCTGTTGGGGTTTCCTTCCCTTAGCAACGATTCCTAGATATTTGAAGGCGTCGGATGCTCGCCTTTCACCACTGTCACTCAGCTACCAGAGTATTTCCAGGGCAACCACGTAGAGGTGTGACATCTAATTGGCTGGCAGAACCTATTTGAGATGGTGGGCATTACTCGGGTTTTGTTCGGTGAGACCTAGTGGCATAAGAAACCTCCCCCCACCCCCCATGACCTCTTGATCAGAAAGCAAACAGGCAACAACTGAGCCATGGTTGTTATATAGCCATACTTGTACAAGAATTATATAAAATGGAAATATAGATGTTGCATTGTTGTTTAACGTCCCACTCAAGAATATTTCACTCATATGGATACATCACCAACTACCAGTGAAGGGCGACAAATTTTGCCTGTGCTCGGCACTGCTGGCCATAGAGCAGGGAGGGTTCTTTAATGTGCCAACACCTACTGTGACACGGGACCTCGGTTTTTACTGTTTCATCCGAAAGCACCTGCGGGAATCAAGCCCTATGATCACCTTGATGGTCCTTTGTAAATTCTCATTATCCTCTCGAAGTTGATCTAACTGTTTCTGCAATTCCCGATTCCGAGCCATCTCAATTCCTAATTCATGTCGGTGGTTTTTGTTCAAGTGGGAAATGTGTTTCTCCAAGTCCTGAAATTGGAAAAATAAATGAATTAATGACACTAAGCATATAATTAGACTAGTGCTAATAATTAGACTATTAGTAATAAGAACTGTGTAAAGCTGTAATAATAACTATTCGTGTTACTTATTTTTCAGTTTTACACGTCTTGTTGTGTTGATAGCTGTTTGTGTTGTCTCTTTTTTGTCTGGCCATGATTTCCTCTGCCTTTGGATTTTTGATTTATTGATTTCCCCTTGGTATCTTCTACAGTCAACTTTTTTTTAACACTCATTTATTTCCCTACAAATAATTCCAATCCATAAAAGCTAGCAAGGAGGTATGTCTGTAAACACAAGACACAAGTAATGTCCTCGTCTTTGAACAATTGTACATTGTCAGCCTTTTTCATCAAAAATCTTACAACAAAATTGAATTTTTTCTATGGTAAGTCGTAAGTGCATGGAATTCTAAATATTGCAAATTATTTGAAAAATTACAACTTTAGTTTTTATAAATGTAAGTCATAATTTGATTTATGATATAATCATATACCGTAATTGCAACAAATTTAGAAAATTTTAACATATAAAGTACTAAATATGATAAATCAAACAAAAAAAATATATATAAATCATATGAATTTCCTGCATAATGTTGGTAGTCAGTATCTCTAGGACTGTAGAAGGATCAACCAATCAAAACATTTTAAATGCAATATGCAGTTAGTACAGGGCTGGAAATTAACTATCACCCGTTCAACAATGGAGAATGGAAATGCCACCGCGAGCTAACAAATATTCCATTGAGTTCGCCCATATGGCAAATCAAGTTTACTAAGAATTGCTTGGGAAATTAAGTATTTTATGGGAGAGACTTGCATTTTTTTCTCAAGAAATAATCATAATTTTACATAAAAATAGAGTCTCCCTATTTGTGGGGGAGACTTGGCAAGTATGGTAAACTAAAATAGAGTTTTTTTTTAACTCCGCAAAATGTGCAAAAATAGACAGGCTCCTTAAACTTGGCTTTGGCTTATTCAATCTTTGTAGTATTAGCCCGTATGGCTAATAACAATTTATTACCAATTTCCTGCCCTGAAGTACATAACAAATACAGGGCTCGAAATTAGCACTAGTCCGCTGGCCCATGGCCAGTAAATAATCCATTGGGCCAGTAAATTTCTCATCTGAACTGGCTCTGATGTCCAGTAGAAATTCAAAAAATAAAAGGCTACACTGTATACTTACATTTGTAAATAACACACATATGAATTTACCAAAATAATAAATTCCTTTTTTTTTTTATCATAAATGAAAGTATCCTGTCATTCACACTGTATCTACCTTTATCTTTTTTATGTGGGCCAGTAGATTTTTGGTGGGGCCAGTAGATATTCTAAGCTATTGGCCCTGTGGGCTACCTAAGAAAAAGGGTTAATTTCAAGCCCTGAAATAATTAATAAAAAAAAATCAACATTTCATATGGATGTGTAAGTATATTTTGTGCCAAATATCAAAGACCTAATTTTTTTTTTTCTTTACCACACTTGGCAATCTTTCAGTCATAAGGTGGTAGCTGGTATTTACTGCTGTAGGAGAGAACATTGGGCTGGCACAATAAAACTTAAGAATTTACTCAAGTCTGAAAATTTATTCAAATAAAGCAAATCCTGAATTCTGATTGGCTAAGAAGCTGGAGTTGAGAAATTTCTCAGATTTGAGTAAATTCTTATGTTTTATTGTGGTCAGCCCTATATAGTTACATATAGTTTATTTCAGTCTCTGGTGTTGAAAGGGTTTAAATGCAATGTTCTGACCATTGGGCCACAGAGGTCCATTTTAAAATCCTAATTACATAAAAACTTGAAAATTTCAATGTCATCTTGACGAAAAAAGAAATTCATTAAAATTTCAATGTAAATGAAAGACACTGGCTTTTGTAAATTCATTTTAGATTTTGATTAATTAACACGTCTGTCTCATGTGATGGTAATCGACAGTTGTATGGGGCCAGTCATGACCAAATGATTAGGTCACAAGTTTGTCACTTACATATGTACTTCTAGCTAGCTAGATTCTAAGTGAGTAAGTTTACCATATGATGTGCGTATGGCCGCTGGTCATTCTGGTGCAAACCAAACACATTAAAAAACTAGTGGCTTGTATTGTTGTTATTGTCCCATCTAAGAATCTTTCTCTGATGTGGAGATACAAATTACACAACAAGTTGGGATTGATTATCATGTTTATCAAACTCAAGTTAGTTAATTTTCAAAGTTTCGAAGCGTGAGCTTTAGCAAGCGTTTTGAGACTTTGAAAATTAACTAACGAGAGTAGGTTAAACACAATAATCAATCCAAACGAGTTGTGTAATTTGTTTCTACCATAACACTAGATTATTTTGCAAATCAAAGTATTGAAAACGTCAAAAAAATTATTTTTCTTCAATTCCAGCCATAATGTAAGCCCACTCAATGTATTCCGACGTTAAATATAATGACGTCAATTGATGACGTCATAATTGAATTTCCTGACGTATCAGCCAATCAAAATGCTCGGAAGACGTTAATCACGTGTGGTTTATGGATTATATTTAATCAACTGCAGCCTCTAGCTATTATACAGCCGTTTAATTTTGATTAAACTACGCGTGTTATGGTAGAAATGTCATTACATACTGGAAATAGGCTATAAATATGATTGGCACTTATGGCTAAATATCGAGTAGTGAGGGCTTCTTAATGAGTTGGCACGTACTGCGACATAAGACCTATGTTATTATTGTTTGCTCTAAAGGACAGGAAACCAGCGTGAATTTGAACCCATGGCTTCACAATCAGAAGGTATACTAATACATGCTAACCACAGAGCTACTGGTACAATGGTTCTACAAATGATGAAATCAATTATGTGATCCCATACATGTCTGTCTGCAGCCTTACTGAGAATACATTTACATGTAGGTACAGATTCTATATTCATGTTCATTATAAAATCTTACAGGTACTAATGAGTGAAAAAAAAGTTGACAGTAGAAGATACCAAGGGGGCAATCAATAATTCAAAAATCCAAAGGCAGACGAAACCATGGCCAAATCAAAAAGAGACAATAACACAAACAGCTATCAACACAACAAGACGTGTAAAACCGAAAAATAGAGTAACACGAACCCCACCAAAAACCAGGGATGAGTTCAGTATAAAAACTAGAATGCGCACTTTGAATGAATTCTTCAAACAATTGTCCAAAAGTAGTCGGAAAGGTGAAACATAAGAAACATCATTTTGGACGCATTACATTCATAACAAATTGAAAAACCAACTTCCGTTTTTCCCATCATCCAAGAATGAATACGCATACATTTATGCAACAGAGTCGGTCTATGACAAATCAGCTTAAAGCGAATTCATTGCTATAACGAAGAGGAATAAAATCCTTGAAAAGAATAACTACTTATCTATTTATGTAGTAAATTCTGATGCTTAAAATGAAGTATGCCTATATCAAAGTCAAAAGTCAATCTCCTTTGACTTCGTTATTGACCAACTCCACTGTACGTACTTGTTCAGATAAATTATAAGTTCCAGACATAATAATTTAACTTGCATTGAATTATTTGATTGTTTCCACCAGGAGCGAGTGATTGGCCAAAAGGTTATAGGATGACACATCTAATAAATGAACAGTGTCAAGGAGTAAATATAATTTATCAAGTTTGAATGAAAAGTTACAGTTAATACCGTCTCCAGTGGAATCAAATATTAAGATTTATTTTAAAGTCCGAGGAAAAATCCACAATTAAAGCCAGTTTAGTAAAAATACAGATTTAATGAAAAACAGTGGGCCATATCTGGAGAGACTTTCATGAAAGATCATCTGCCTTGAGATACCACTTATGGATCAATAAGCTGTTATATAATCTTTGAAATAAAAAATCTGTTCTGAGATACCACATGTCTTACACATACATGTATAATATAAAAATATTTCCATGAAAACTGGGGTAGTGTCTCAAGACAGGAGCTACTGAACTACGAGGAGGTACTGGGTGTGGTGTTTCTAGTGAAGGGCATCTGTGTAAAGCTAGCTTAGATTTACGGATTAAGACATGTCTTACCTTCGTCCTGACTTCTCTTTCCTCGTAATCAATTTCTAATTGCTGATTCTTTCTGTTAAGTTCGTCTCTCTCCAGTAGCGCCTTTGAATCCACCAAGCCTTTGTAACGTTTCAGTTTGCTTTTCACTTTGTCTAATTCATCCTCCGCATCACGTAAATACCGATCCGTCCGTTCGTATTTCTCTTTCGTTTTCCGAAGGGTTTCTTTCAATGTCCGAACTTCGTTTTGATGTTTTTGAATAATTTGTGGCAGGTCAGACTCCTGATCCTCATATCTACCAAGAGCTTTTTCCTGGCGGCGCTGCATTTTTTTCAACAATTTATTCTCCTCTTGTACATCTCGAAGTGCCACCGCCATTTCTTCCACTTGATTTCGAAGTTCATTCACTTTGTGATTTTTCGCAGACAGCATTCTCTGGACGACACCGTTGGGCTTGTGTTCATTCTGACTTGAATTCCGACTTACGTTCTTTCCGCCCCGTCCCCTCATGGAATGTCGACCTCGCCCGCCACCTGTGGAGAATAAATTTCAAGAATTTTAAAAAGTGAAAAAATATCCATGATATCAATCTTTTCTCTAAAACTTGAAAAGGGTCATGAAAATAAAACTGAAACGGTATTATTGAATATACATAAATAAATACGATAGTAATATTTTATAACGTCATAGGAATCTAATATTGCCTGTATTTTCATGGCCAATCAGATTATTGGAACCATATTTTTACAGAAGATGTAGATTGTAATGACACATGGTCTGATAATTATATTTCACTTTTGATGGCAATGTGGGTTATCAGGTTTATGCATGAGGCCACAGAAATATGAACATGAAAGTATCTGAAACATTTTTTATTCTTGATTGCAATTGTTTATATATCTACATGTATGTTGAATAACAGAATCAATTTCATGAACTACAAATGATTCATGTCAGTGAAAGACACAAATAATTTCCCCACTTGTGGACATGTGTTCCCTGTATGCAATCAAATGGTATGAAAA
>JACSZP010012871.1:0-10432 GCA_016161895.1 Pinna nobilis | reverse complement strand
ACGTTAATAAACCAGAGAACATTTCAGTGGACAATCTTATTTGACCACGACCAGATTTGATAAAAAAAATGAAAATATCCCAAAATGTATGTCAATTGGATACAACAGCCTCCAACCCCCTGAACTCTCAAATTAAAATGTGAAATACTGTTTTTGCGTTTTGATGGATGATTCCTACATCATTTGTTATAGCTGAAGAAACGTAAGCTCGTATTTCATGAATATTTTGTATACCCGTACTTATTAGAATGATCCATTTCAATACTCGATTCCACATGTGATACTAGAATTCTTTTTTTCTGATTTTTTTTATCTAGGCTGTACATCATGGTGTTCCTCATCCCGAGAAGACAGTATCATTATGGGTTACAATACTCGGAGTCAATATGCGAGGAATTAAGTATTTAAATGTAAAACTTATTGCATATCGATGATAAAAATATCTTTATTATCCATATCATACAAAGTACACATATTTCCCTAAGAATATTCCATCAGCATCTTCCCAAGAGGAACCGATATGAGTTTTATATCAGAGGAAATAATTTACGATGAAGTCCATAGGAACTTCCTTAGAAGAGATTACAAATATAGAAAATCAAATTACTATAGAGAAGCAAACGTAGCCAATGCTTTGATAACCCTATGACCGATTGGACATGCATTTTCACATTGTTAGTAAGATTCTACCCACTTTGGGATTGCAAAAAAGATTTATATAAGGGTGAAAAGGTTACCAAGGAGAAAAGGTCCTATCTACCGACCCTTTCCTTTTGAATAGTATAGTATTATCTGTCATACACACCGTGACCCGCATACAAAGTGTATGCCTTCTAAACTATTTTTCTGTATAAATCACGTGATTTTAGAGTCCAACTGTCATGATAGTTATGTTCGTTTTTTTATCTTTCGTTTGACAGCCCCTTGATATAAGACTGACTGTATACTTATTGTACTGTACTAACTCGCGATCATTGAACAAAATGTATTTATGCTGATTAATAAAATTCCGATGACTCGTAGATCTAGTTTTCGAAAAAATATTAATTGAAGTAATAATTGATGAAAGAAAAACAACATAAGATATGTCCGTTGCCTGAGTAAATCGGAGAGTGTCCTGCTGGTTTTAATTACTGATAACAAAGAACTTTCCCTGGAAAATCCGTTAGATCTTTGATTAAACGCCAACGTATGGCATGGCTGGTCGGAAACCCTGAAGGTTTTTCAAAAGGAAAAGGTTATTTTTCGACCAAGTTATAAAATGCTTATATATATACTTCTAAGAACATTCTCATTCGACCTATTTATTTAGAATACTTTCCACCACTGAATTAGCGCTCAATGACAATATTACGGTATTGCACTTCCCAGTTTGATAGGCAGATGAAGGGTTAAAGTGGCAGCATGGGGCAACTGGTTTCCCAGTCATTTGAGTGTGACAGTAAAAACAGAGTTCCCGTGTCTAGGAAAGGTGTTGACCTTAAATCTCAATAACCCTAAAATTCAAACACGAGCCGATCTTTTAAGCCCCTCGCCCTTGACGAGATGTCTTCAAATGAGTGAAAAGTTCAGTGAGTTCATGAGTGAGACGATTTAAGCAAGAAACAATCCAACAGCCAATATTATTGTTTTGCTTGCTTTTAGAGCATGGCACTGTTTTGATACCTTAAATACAACATACGGACTACCGAAAAAAGTCTTCTCATATACTGATTCGAAGGCTTGTTACTTGAATAAAAAAAGAGAAATTCTTCGAATACATCTTTGATAACTTCACATAATGCAGATGGACAGGAAATCTTTATTCTGGGAGCAAAATTTGATTTCGACTGACGAAGAAAAATTGGTGTCTTGATCAATGAAGAAGGCAAAACCCATATGAAATTCAGATTATAAGTCATAGAACATTGAATATGAAAGTCAAATCGCATTTGTTATATACTTGCTTCCAGAAAAATTCAAATAAACACGGAAACTCATTTCTTTGTCGGTTGGCAATTCGTTCTGATAAAGTTTCATCTTACCACTTTTGAGAAATTATTCTGTCAAGTTCAAATTGAGGATAACTACGCCAAAGTAAAAGTTGTTTTGTCTATTGTAGATTCACTTCACTTAGAAGTCAGGATATAAAATTAGACAATTTTCGTATGAGATACACAAAATCACGTAGTGAATTCGGCAATTACTAAATGACTGAATTATGATTATTATTATTAATAGTGATTCACACTAGAACTAAGTTGCATTGTAACCATCTGACGAAGAAGGCACTAGGCCTGACAAGTACGTAGCCTAGTATACACTCTTCTGTAGATATATGAGCAATAACACTGAAAGATAGATAGATAGATAGATAGATAGATAGATAGATAGATAGAGAGAGAGAGAGAGGGAGAGAGAGATAGATAGATAGATAGATAGATAGATAGATAGATAGATAGATAGATAGATAGATTGCACTGCTCCCTATAATAGGTTATGCCTGTTTTCATATTTGTTGTTGAAATTCATTCTCTCATATTATTTGATGACATTGATAGTAAAACATGTCCGTCAGCAATACATATACCTAAGCGTAAGCTCATCAATGGTACTAACGTTCCTTAGGAACATTACTTGATACTTTACATCTCATTGATAAATTCTCTTGATAACAAAATGGTTCCGCTACTCCGGAAGTGAATCATATACGCTGTTTTAGAAACGTCTGTAAAAAAATGTAAATCTGAAGTAGAAATCCGTTCGGAAGTCTTCCATCTCATTTTTCTGTCAGGACATAATCAAAAGTTACGAGTTCGTAGGACCAAACTGTAATAATGATCAAAGGCTTGTTTTCTCTTTTGATATCATAAAATTACAAAATTGTGTTGTTTTATTTCTTTGTTTTTGTATTGTTTTTTCACACTCGAGTTGTTTTCGGCCATATGAACATGTTCGGTATTAAGTGATGGGTACGAAACCTTGGCTTTGTAGGTTCGGAATAAATACCACCGGCCTAGCGGAAGTAAACCTGGTAAACTTTTTTATCTTGTTGAAAAAGTCTACATATGGACTAAAAGCATATATGTGAAATTATTGTAAACCTCCCAATAAAAGTGTCATTAAAAGTTAATAAGTACGACATATAATTGACAAAAAACAAGTTTAAAAATAAAAAATGAATATATTATATTAAAATTAGTTGTATCTTTTAAATTTTTTGAGATTATGTCGATACGGCAATTCTACAAAGGCATTCAACCGATCATGAACATTCAGAAATATCTGATTTAAAGAAAATCGCCTAACAGTAACTCAACCGTGGTGTAAAACCTCTACTTTCTGTCCTATGGTCTTTGGAGAACATTAGAGTACTCAAGCAGGAGCAATCAAGTGGGTGTTGATTTAGTGGGGAATACTGTTAATCCAGAATTTTTCGCGGAATTTTATTTTAGCGAATCAATGATCATGGAAGTATTCGCGATACTATAATTTCGTACGTGTGCATTTAAGTCAATAACTTATGTTGTTTGATGAACATTTAAATCATATTAGTATATTTAGCGAGGACTTTATTTCCGCGAGTACGTCCCATCGCGTAATTACGCAAAAATAAGATTCTCGCGAATAAAACTGGATTTACAGTATCTTATGTCTTCTTCAGAACATACTTCAGAGATTGCATTTACGACATATATTCATAAAAACAGTTTTAAATTTCTTCAGACTGTTTTTCAACAATGGATTGCCATGGGTTGGTCTACGACCTCTTGCGAAATGATACACATTGGTAACTATATATTATTTTGCGGTTACTCCTGCCTCAGATCATGGTTCAAAGTCAATTTTTCACATCAATAACAAAACAGAGTGTCAGACTAATTCCCCTGTCTCTATTTCACGGCATTATGAACATGCATGATATCATTGATGAATATATAAAGTGATACGAGATTCCGCTTCATAGCACGTGAAGATAATGTTCCAATCCAATTATCTGTTTGTTTGACTGATATTTTACGCAACTTTCAACATCTTTCTATCATATGGTGGCGGCGGGATAAACTTTGTCCCACGCAGTGATAACTTTTTTTATAAAGATGTCTGGCCGATTCTTAGTTTTACTCTCTCGTTTGAAGTACATATAGGAAACTCGTATCTGAGTAGCCAACGCAAAATATTTACAGCGGTTCTTTTTTCTAAATATGTTCTCTTCCAAATGAATGAAACGAGAGGTGCTGAATGTAGAGTTGGACTTGTTTTCTCTTTCAAAGCACATGATGTCACCCCTATTTTTATTGGAGTTCGTTTAACTTATATAATTAGCCTTTTGTTTTATGCGTCGTTGTTGAAATTCGTGATGAAGTATCGTGAGTTGTAATCCGAAAGAATTACAAATACATCTTCCGGGTAGCAAGGAGAAGTGGGAAGGTNNATATTGTATACACAAACTTCTGTCAGTTTTTGATTCCAGATGATTTCCTACCTGAGTGGGTCGTAAGCTGAGATTCTATTGCCTCGACAAAGGTTTAACTGTATTGATATAGTGACTGCTGGCGGTTTTTAGTCCGAGATCATCTGCGGCTGCGATGATCTTAGGATAGGGTTTAACTGTATTTGCCGACTGCAGACAGCTTTGAATCCGTGTTGATCGCTTGTGTGAGGGGGTCTTTAGATTTGTCAATCTTTTCTCCTATTTGTCAGAATTTGAAACATTAACTGGACAATTTCCGAACACCAGCTCTCACCCCTTTCCGCATTCCACAATGATACCATGTTTATTTCAAATTTCCAACGGTTTTAAGTCCAATATTACCTCCAGCGTGTGATGTTCTTAAGGTTGATTTTCAATGTATAAGAAGATTTCTGATATCTTAGTGTTCGAGTTAATCGCCAGTGTGAGGGGATCTTAAGGTGAGGTTTAAAGTTCTAATTTTTTCAGCTCAAGGTGATCTCCAACGTGAGGATTTCTTAAGATGAGCGGTTCCCTTGACCTTTTAACACGGCACGTATGTTGTAATTAGAACACAGAATGTAAAAGGAAAAAAACTGATTGGCTCAGTTTACTTCTCATTAACTTTGTGATTGTATTTGGATACAATAGATTTCTGACCTGCCGGGTGTTGACCAAGGCTTAAGACCTGAATAATTACATTTATATAGATAAGTGCAATATACTATTTCCGTTTAATTTGTGCTGGACTTAACATTGTAATCCATACTAGGATTTTGGCACCGATTTGTCCTCTTCGCAATCGTTCTCTTCCAAACAATCCTTGATTAAACGAAAGAGCGGACTATTGTAATTAGATTTGAAAGAGTACTAATCACACAATCGGGAAAATGACTTAGGACTTGATAAACATTTTCTAGAGCTAGAGAAAATCTATCTCTCAAACAGGGTTTCGGTAATTCGACGAGGAACATATGAGCAAACTTGACACACAATTTGATGATAGTAATCGCTTATATGCGGTCTTGTTTTTGTCACTAGGTAGTATATAGACTCTCAAATTAGATAGAATAAGGGCAATGACTGAATTATTGAGATATAATAAGGGATGGTAGCCATATTTCTGGAAAATTCAAATGAACGAGGATTAAGCACTCCCATCTGAGTATTATCAATGTCTTTTAACTTTATCTACGTTGTGTTCAGTTTTATTTGTGGTACTCGTAACTGTATTCCCCACCTTTAATAGAACTAGAAATGTCATCTCGTACACGCCAATGAAACTGAATCATTCGTTCTTTAATTCAAATAACGAAAATAGTTATCTATGGTTGGTCAATTGTTTTGTTATGATAATGTTGACACGGATGTTTTTTGCAAAAGATGTTTGAAGCGTGACTATAATGCCTTTTCCTAAAGTGTATTCAATAGACATTGGACTTATATTTCAAATTCTGACTTTTTTTCAATCAAATATTTCAATTCAAATCTAAAACAAAAATATTAATAACATGAAAATGAAATGGAAATTAGAGTAAGTCCACTAATGTCATTTGAAAGTGTATGGAAACTTGTTTCATCTGTCCGTCGTTACAGTGTTTGTTATAGGGAAGGGCGATTGCTTTCTTTGGTAAAGAATACTGTATTTACGCCAAATGGAATTCCAACCTCTGAAAACTATCTTCTGCGTCAAAAAAATATATAAATGAAAAATCTCTCGAGGTTGTTCACTATATACAAAACATTCGTCCAAAAGCGAAAACAACAAGCATGAAATGCTTTATATGAACATAACAAAGAGTAGCCTATTAAGAATGAAATAACACTCCCCCGGTCATCTCTGCAGACGACATGACATGAATGGCGCAATTATTGACTTACAGGCTTTTGTATGATCTCCGAAACATATCTACAACAATAAGCAGACTATCATTAAATTCAAAGGCAAGGGTTTCAACAGACTAAAACAAATCGGCGGTTGCGGGTGACAAAATAATCATATACATGTATTACCATACTACTATTACGTGCCTTATTTGCATAAAAATTCCCTCTCTTGCTATTCAACTAATTTTTAAACTGGTCATTTTTACTTACGCGCCGCTTTTTCAATAGATAAATCTCAGGACTGAGTCTACTTCAAACGCTTTGTCATAAAATAGGGTAATTTCTATCAGTGCCAAAATGTTTAAAATGAATCTAAATTAAACAAAAAATAGATTACTGAATAGTTTCGCACTGTCCTGATGTTGATCATTTATAGATTTAATTAGTAATATGAAATGCAAATTTGGTCCTTAGAAAATATTGTGTCAATGAAATGAAATGAAATAGTTCGCAATATACTAGCTAAAATATGTGCCTCAGAACAGGCAATCACAAAGTGAGGAATATTTTGGAATCACGTGTAGATATTCCTGAAATGTGTTAGTATCACAAAATTTACAACATACTCTCCCAAATGACCATGTTTATCTATTTCATTTATGTAGTTCATACAATGTTTGTTTTGAAATTCCATGTAACTCTAATACGCACATTCTGACATGTATTTGCAGTTGATTTGTTATATCAAATTATTCAGATTGATTTGTAATGACCCTGTACATGTTCGATGTCCGTTCTGTTTACTTCGATTATTTCGAACCTGGTCAAAATCAAATTAATCAAGTGTTGGCTTAATTACATCGAAAGATGTCTCGTCCTTGAGTTGTACTGGTCACAAGGAGTCATGTGTATAATTCTCCGCTTTTTACTTTACAGTAAATTCGACAACCGTCTAAATAGTTGGAAACATTAATTTATTAGGACAGACATTTCGGTTACGATGTTCCCAAATAAAGCCAATCCGCGCTCCTGTTTGTCAGAATTTGAACCATTAACTGGACAATATCCGGACACCAGGTCTCCTCCCATACTGGATTCGCAATTACTTTTCACAATGATACCTTGATTATTCCCAACTTATTTTGTAGAAATTGAAAGGTTCACAAAGAGTCAAAGTACAAAATATGTGAAATGGTAAATTTCTGGCATAGGGCCAATTTTGGTCCAAAGTGAACCTATCCCTTTCAATTTAGAATGTCTCCTTAACACCTCTTCATTTTAGGCGTTGGGTTTATTAATCATTACGTTTCACTTTTCCACATTTATCCAATATCAGCATTGAAAAAATATTAAATGTTTAAAATTCGTTGAAAGAATGGACAATCTAATTTATCTGTTGATAAAGGAATATATAGTACAGTTTTTTAGCAACAAATGGACTTTCCCAAGTCTGAATTTTGAAGTTCCAAGAAATATGAGCCGAAATATGAAATGTCATTTTCGCGAGTTGACAAATTTTCTTTCAGATGAATGTCTTTTGAAGTAAGAAAAACACTGAATTTTGTTTACCCGAGAGGAATCTTAAGGGGCAATGAGAAATGTTCAACAAATAATTCAATATTTCGTTTAAAATATTTGTCATAGACTAACTATTCAATCCATTAATTCTCTTATATTTTCCCTTTGATTAATGGAAATATTTCAATTGAATTTGGCATCTTTACGTTCTGTTAGAATAAGTATCAATCAAGAAATTGACACGACAGGACGGGCAAATGGTCTGTTTGTGAGTTTGGTGTCTCTGATTTTTCACGCAGACATTTATTTCTAACCAAAAATGAATCATATATTCAAATCATACCATTATTTCATACTTAACCTTCTGCAGACAAACACAAGCTGTTTACCTCATGCGAAACAGAAAATGCGTATAGCATAATAAGATATATATATCCCCTGTAAATCACATTGTTTTTGACAGGCTTAACATTGTTCATAGACACTTACAAATAGATATAATTCTTTGAGGATTTGCCCAAATATGAAAAAATTATTTGATTATGTCCAGATGCATTTGAAACAAATTCGGAGATTGTATTCTTTCATATAGATAACAAACTGTTGTAAAGAAACGGCGTGTTTCTCATGTCAGTCCATATATATTTCTGTAGAAGACAACCCAGTGGAGTGTGCTTTGGAACAAAATCCGTTGAATTCTGTGTGAACAAGTGCTCTAGCAAAACAATTTTCAAACATTTTAAAGTGCAGATATCGTAAATCTTATGGAGCAACGAGCAAAATTTTAAAATGCGTGTAGTTAAGTTTCCATTTTATTCTAAGAAACAGTTGTCATAGCCTATTACTATATCTTCCTTTAATCCTCTTATCTATTTCATTTAGTTGCTTGGTTTAATTTTGAAAATATCTAGATAAAAGTTTGTATATTNNCAGGACAAACAATTGTTCTGTTTGTGAGATTGGTTTCTCCGAGTAATCAAGTAAACATTTATTTTTCAACCAAAAATGTATCAGATGTTCAAATTGTGTGATTATTTCATACTTTACCCTTTAAGGCACTCGACTAATGCGGATGTGTTCATCTACTTTCGTCATGCGTAGCAGAAAATACGTATATCATATTAACATATATACTTGGATTCTCTGTAAATCACATTGTTTTTGACAGGCTTAATATTGTTTATAGACACTAACATATAGGTATAATTCTTTGAGGATTTGTCCAAATATGGAACAATTGTTTGATTAGATCCAGATGCATTTGTAACAAATTCGGAGATTGTAAGTTTTCATAAAGATAAGAAACATCTGACAAGAAACGACATGGTTCTGCAGTAAAATACACTTGATCATCATTTCTGCCAAAGACATTTATCTCTTACGGTCATTGCGAACACTGTATCGTAAGAAATTATCCCTTCGACATCTCCATTTCAGCCCCTGAGGTATTTCTCAGACCTAACAATTTAACGGAATTAGAACTTAGAGTGATTGTAATTGAAGCCGAAATGTACAATTCAGTAAAAGCCGCGAGCGATATAGCCAATTTACATTTGAAAACAAAGATACAATATCTCGTCTGCTTCTTGAGAATTTCATTATCAAAGTTCGTCGTCAAAGAATGGTATTTTTCAAAATGATAAATCTACATCGATTTGCCGGGCTGGAGGAAATTACATGAATCTATGTCTGTATCTGATGAAAAGGGTCTTAACTTTCATTTTGACGCAACCTGAATTTTTTTTTCAATTTAGTCTGAAATAGAATTAGGGGCAAGTTACACCAAGATTATTTATGTCGTCTCACTCATTCTGAGTTTTTATCTATTGACGTTGGTCGGATCATAAACGTTTTGCATAAAATTACTTCTTGCTTTTTTTTCCTTACCGTTTTGATCAGCGAAATCGCGCGAAGTCGTTATCTAGTAGTATAAGACCTATAAAAGAATTCAGTATATTTATACCACACCATCGAAGTGTGGGGAATGTATGACTCCTCTGATATTTATAAGAGGGGGTCTATAGACATTTGTAGAAAAATGTATCTGACTTATTGACATTGTGCTCTCTATATGTTTAGAAAAAAAAAGTTGACAGTAGAAGATACCAAGAGGGTAATCAATAATTCAAAATTCAAAGGCAGACGAAAGCATGACCAAAATAAAAAGAGACAACACAAACAGCTATCAACACAACAAGACGTGTAAAACCGAAAAATAAAGTAACACGAACCCCACCAAAAACCAGGGGTGAGTTCAGGTGCTCCGGAAGGGTAAGCAACTCCTGCTCCGCGCGCGGCACCCGTCGTGTCAAATTTTCGAATACAAGAATGTCACAATCGGTGATGGTCATTAACGAGAAAAGGGGGTCGGGATTAGGTATGCAACAAGGGGGACATATCTCTCATCTGTTGTTTACAGATTCACCATATTAATCAACCAGGCCATGATGGCACGCAATTAAGAATTACTTTTAAAAACTTAAATTATATTGAGTGTCGTTAACCACCACAAGAACACATGAAAATACCTTTCTGTTGTCAAACCATCAGTAAGAACTATGCCCATTGGCCATATGATTCTGATAAGGGGTGTATGTATGCCAAGTCCCAAAGAGCTTCGCTAAAAAAAGCAAGTCAAAATTGATTTACATGTTT
>JACSZP010012868.1:0-16042 GCA_016161895.1 Pinna nobilis | reverse complement strand
TTCACAAGGAACCTGACTTTTCTCTGATTCTGTACAAACTTTATCGGATGAAGGATAACCATCTTATGTTTTACATCCTAATGATATATTCATAGTTACCACCGAGGCTGTTGGGGGTGTTCTTTGTCAAATGATTAAGTTATAGACTTTTCAGTTTCTCCCATACAGTCAGCGGAGGTTCAAGCCTCGCCAGAACCTACATTTATAATGTGACACAGTTTGCTGGTCAACTTGCAAATGGTCAGTAATCTCTTCCTTGGTATTTGGTACCGGAGATTTCTCGTCCTCGATTAATATGTACACCACAGTGGGATTGAAAGATAACCTACTGTCACGTAACAACGGAAAAAAGGGGAAAAAGGAAACAAATCACCTTATGTCGAAGCAGACAATCAATCTGTACGTACAATCAGTACCAACGGAACGCTTTATGACCTTAATGATACCTCATAAAAGGCCTATCTTGTCGATATCCTTTACACATGTATTATTCATATCCATCATTGTTTGTTTCAAACACATCAACATTTGTCTGGGTCACATAAACTCTTGTTCGAACGTACATCTATGGAGGTAAAAATGTCATCTGCCGTCCGAGTATGATTTAAGAAGCGCAGAATTTGTTTTGAAGTACAGATAACTTTGTTTGATTTCATAAGAATTGACAAACTGAGAACGATAACAACAACAAAAAATGTAGCAGATAATAATAATAATAATAATAATAATAATGATAGTAATAATAATAATAATAATGATAATAATAATAATAAAAATAACAATAATAATAAGAAAAAAATAATAATGATAAATAATTATCTTTAAAAGTGAAAATAAAATATTATGATAATACCGAAAATATGATGATAGTCATGATGATAGGAGAAAATAATAATATATAAAATACAACATGTGTTAAAATAATTATGATAATAATACTCAATTACAATTTTATTAATAAAAATTGTTAATATCATGATAAGAATTTTAAATGCAACATTAGCATGGGTAATTATATAGGTCAAGGACGTTTACATACACAGATAAATACTGTGGTTATACACGTTGTGTTGAAGAGATATGTTTGAGGGAAATCGAATTTTTAGCTTCTGTTGTTGTTTCGCACCTGCCACTCCTCTGTATATGGCGCATATAGGAAATGTGTTAAGTAAATGAAAAATAAATTGCAACATTATATTTTTAATGAAATTCAATATTTCATCTGCATGTTATCAAATTGACACAAAATCAATCATGTTATCAATTAACATTGTGCAGCATATTGCATCAAAACCGCGAAATAAAAACATATATCGGATATTGTTAGTTTTGAAGGTTACATTAATGAATAGACTGTTTACCTTAAGTGGGTGTCAATCTTTAAAGTAAAGGCACATTACGTGGGGATGCAATAAAAGAATTGACATCAACTTATTTTCCCCAAGTCTCTAAAGTAAGCGTGCTCTAATATCACGTCCAATAAAGCTGTCGCTCTTCAAACAAAGAAACTACGTAATACACAAGACCAAATATTCTAAAATCAATAGACAATTACGCTGAAATAGCTCGTGTTTTTCAACAGAGAATATTTACTGTATGGTGCCTGCGTTATCATCTGAATGATTCACAGCGAGGTAATGTACATATAGTCAGGTTCGATTACAGAATGTTACAATGTTCAATACCAGATGAACTGTACATCGGTGGATAGGCCTACATACGGCATCATGTTCACACTAAACAGTAATCGATTGAAGTTAACTACACGTTTCGAACTTAAGTCTCAACAGTCTGTATAATTTTGATATTTGTCAAATTTAAGGTGTTTTAGCTGTTTTATCCAGTTTTACATATTTCTAATGCACAAAGACAAAATGTAGAGAAAGAATACCAAATCACATTTCTAGGTTGGTCAAGTGTCATGGCAGAAGACGTTTCCGATACTCATGTGACTTTATCGATAGACTATACTCTTAATTTCATTCACATAAACATTTATGAGTAGCGGCTCATATTCGGCTTATGTCAAGGTCATATTACACTTATTAGATTTCCCCAAAGGGGCAATTAGGTAGCAAACCCAATATTTCCGACGCGTCAGTACCAATAGAATGTACACCAATTTTAAGAACGTTATGTCTGAAACCCTGGGAAAATTCAAAACTTCATGACTTTGTCAAATTTTTCATGTTTATGGTTGAGTTCCACCTAAGTATTACAGCAATTGATTGAACTAAGTGAAACTGTCTCATGCCTTACTCAAAAACCAAAGATTCCCAGTGTTTAGCAGTACTGCATGTCCTTGTTTTTTTAGACTAAGCATTTCAATGTTCAAGACTAACCTTCAAATAGTTTTGTAACTAAGATATATATCATGTCCCAACAACAGATTAATGTCGCCATTGGCATTTTGAAGGTCTTTATATACTCGGTTATAAAGAAAATAATAAAACAACATCTTTGTGACTAGGAAAGCCTTATATACTAGCGGCTGCTGAAGCAGGCTTTACAGTATTTTAGAGCTAAATTCAATGTGATATTTTCTGCGACTCTGGCAATGGAGAACGCTACTGCTTTCAGGCATATTGACCCATTTCAATAAGGATTTTCAGTTTTTCCCGTATATTAAAATAGGTATTAGTCTCCAATTGTCATATTCTATAAGTCCTTGAGTTTTGTACATCGTCAACTTTATTTACTATATGTCTGTAAATGTATATAATGAAGACAAAGACATGTCTTTCATGTTCATATCTATATGGGATCGCAAAACAACATGCAATGAATCTATAAATTGATATAGGAAAACCATAAATAATCACATTCAAACACCACAACATCCAGATAAGCCGAGACACAGTTCCACAAACCTGTATTCTGTTAGCAAATTTATCGATTTCATAGGAGCTAGGAACATACGAAACATCTTATCTACTAATTCGATCTGAGTTTATTCTAGGAAAATAAGTTCAGCTTCCTTGGCAGCTAAGTACAATATACAAGCGTGGAAAAATCATAAAGAGACATACGCTAAGTGCGCTAATAGAATTACTACTAAAAGGTATATTTTATTATTGCACTCGATACAAACTGCAGGCATTTGAAGAAAGCAAACTGTGTTATAATATTCACATTGTATTTGATGATCAAAAGAGCAGAGAGAGAGAGAGAGAGAGAGAGAGAGAGAGAGAGAGAGAGAGAGAGAGAAATAGGTAGTGTTTAGGATTAGGCAGCGACAAAGAGGGAGAAAGCAGAGAAAACAGAGAGATGAATAAAACATAGATTTAAAAACAGACATAAGATCGAGACTGAAAAAAATGTGTGTCAATAACTCCATTTGTTTTCTCTCAGGACCTAGAAAAATCAATATTAACTTTGCGGATCTGATTATTTCATCTCTGCTATCCTGCCTAGAGCTGGTGTATCGATTGTCAGAGACACAATTATGCAAACTGAAATCTAGGGAACTGCAAAGTAATAAACATGTATAGTGGAAGTAAAGATGGATGACTGGTCCTAAAATGACTTGAAACTGCAACTAGTTAAAATCATGAATAATTAATGATCAAAATACCAAAGATACACTAGGCAGCAGTATAATTGTGAAGTATACACGAACAATCCTGACAGTTTGAAAATCTGTCACAGACACGACCGTAGAAAAATGGAAAAATGCCAAGATATTCCAACAGCTTTCTCATTCACGAAACACTAAAACACCATGAGGAAAAATACGACCATTAAAGTGGTAAAAAACTATATAACGTGTACATCTAATCGACATGGAAGATCAAATCTTAAGATATCTGAATAAATTTAATTTGTAATTTATTTTCTTCTTGTTTCTTACAAAAGCATTAATATATTTTCATGACAATACAACCATTTTAGATTCAAAGAATCCTTGATAAATGTTATACTAGATGTTGTACTTGATTCCATATCTGGAGCTCTGGACGACGGGTTACTTTGTTATCAAGAGATCTGATAAAGATATGTATACCTAGGATATAATTTCAATTTTTTACCACAAAAAAGAAGGTATCAAAATTGTGAAATTCGGCGCTTTTGTATAGTTTTACTTCAGTGTAATTTGTATATTATTGGGATTACTTTTATTCTATTCATCTAAATTCAAAAACACAGATGCTACATCGTTGTACATATAAATCGAATTACCATGCATAATTATTATTAAAACATTGCTATTTGTGCATTCAGAAGTGTAGACACTGCCTTTTTGTCAATCGTCTTGATCGGTAGACTGTCGGAAAATCGCTGATCATTAACGATATTTTACAAAACTGTATTAAGGGATTTGTAATATTACTGTACATCTGAACTAATTCTCCAGAACTGTTATTTGTGTAAAAATACTAAAGTTCTAATTCCCACTCCCACAGAAAATTCAGTTTTATGAGTAATTGGTTTATATTTCGGGGTTCGGGAATACTATTTAAAATTTTTGAATCGCCTTGTAGGAAAGGTGTGCAATGGACAGGCTTTAATTTTTTTCATCAATGCAATTTTTGTCAAATCTGGTTATATTCAACTGGTATACAAGTAGGGAATAAATATCGAAAAGTTTAAGTTTGCAATTTTGATCCCTTCGGAGGTTATAAAACGGTTGAGGTCGAAATAATTTTTAAAACTTAATACTTAAATCTGTCTCGAAGGAACAAAAAATAGTCGAGAAACGCTGAAACAATGATTTCGTATTCATTTTTATTTTTATTTAGTCCCGGTATCATTCTAATAAGTTCATTTCTATTATTTATTTACACGGTTGAAGATGGCTAAAATTTTCTTTTGGGAACTTACAGTTTGAAAGATGAATTTATAAAAAAAAACCGAATATACATTCAATGAAATTACATTTCGTTATTGCATTTGGTTTGCGTTTTGTTGACGTAGTTGTTATTTAGTAGGATTATGCGTATCCACCACCCCCCCCCCCTCCCCCCCCCCCCCCCCCCCCCCTTACTGTCAATGGAGTGCGAAGATGACTGACCTAAAGTCTTATCCAATGTTTAGTACTCTGCAAGAATGCACGTATCTAAAGACATATATTCGCGTTATTGTTTTGTCGTTGTTTAATGTTCCACTTCACTCCTATGAAAAAGCATCTGTGAACATTAAAATTACACAGTGATACATTCTTGATTAAGGTTCATAATTTGGTGTACAGATTATGATGAAAACAAATGCACATCGGTATTTCATTACCGACTGTTTATGGACTCTATGATAAGCGATATTTCATCGTTTCGTCCCAATGCTTGTCATAGATATTGCTCACAAAAATATTACTTGTGAAAAATGTTTTAACGTACGATTTAGCTTTCTTCGTTTTCATATACATCTAAGTTGATAATAGAGATGTGTCGCCGTATTATGTGAACAATAATTAACAATAAACTAACATAAAATCGTTCGCTTGATTAACTGGTATCCGCCATTGTTTCGTCAGATCATGGTGGCGACCATAAAACTTTCGAAGAGATGACTTCAATCTAACCATAAGGAACCCTTGGTTAAGTAGCTTCTTTGTTAGCAGCAACCATATATCAAGGAAATCCTGATAGCAAACGCATGCTCTGGAATATCTTATCAACTGAGGAATATATAATTCATAGGCAGGTGCTGCTCGAATAATGTCACATTAAAATGGAAAGTTCACAATAGAGAAATTGAAGTCATCTCTTTTGCCGTAAAGTTTGGTTTTCAGCCGTCCGTCACTGTCAATCTCTAGGTGCAAGTCGAGGTATGAAGCAGATTTGGCAGTTTCCGTGGTGTCCTTTATTTCAGGTTCCTTTGGATAGATGCGATCAACATAGTCACCAAACTTAGCAGTACCTAATGAAATAACGTAATCTATATAACGGAACGTGAAGTTAAAGGACAGGGCTAAGTTCTTGTCATTGTTCTTTAGAAGCCTCTTTATGAAGTCAGCCTCATACGAATACAGAAACAAGTCGGCAAGAAGAGGAGCACAATTTGTGCCCATCAGAATGCCCAAGGTCTGTTGAAAAACCCGCCCGCCAAACACAACAAATACATTGTCAATCATAAACTCAAGCATTCTGATGATGTCATTTTTCAGAAAACTTTTTGTTTTTCATTAACAGCACATACATAGTTATAAACATGCGAATAATAGTAGTGAATATAAAATGAATCCTATGTAACGAACGAAAACTAGCCCATGTTGCTACATGTAGTTATTTTACGGTTGCTATCATACCCTATGTTGTTAGTTATTTTACGATTGCCCATATACCCTATGTTCTTAGTTATTTTATGGTTGCCATCATTCCCCATGTTGTTTGTAATTTTACGGTTGCCACCATACCCAATGTTCTTAGCTACTTTAGCAGGACTGAAAGCTTAATCGTGTACAGACACTGTTAACCAACCGTGCAGTTTACTTCTGATTGTCGTATCGGCAATGTAAATAAAAACCCATAATCATGGTCACTGAATTTGATCGTATAGTAATTAAATCATTCCCATTATCTGTCACATTTACATATCTACGTCCGTTAACTGTCAATCGTATATTTCATTTACTATCGACAAGATACTGTTATTCTTGCTAACAATTGTCAGATTTCAAGCCAGGCTACAGATTTGCAACAGTTCCCCTGAAGCTAAATTATTTAGATCATGCTATCATATTTTGCTGAAATTCTTTTAAAGATCGTATGACAGACTCATTTGAATATTTCATAATAATGGCATATTGCCAAAGCTGTTGTTTAAATCATTGTTGTAGGGATTCTGTGTGATTAAGATAGCATATCTAGATTGAATTATTTAACCACAACTGTTTTTGTGGCCAATCTCATCATCTCTGAAGTAGTGAATAATCAGTGTTTGTAACAAAGCAGTTTTCCAATTACCGTTGCTAAGGAACAGCTTCTATGATTGATCCATATTGTTCTATATCAGTTTGCTATACATATTTACATTTTTTACATCGGATTTATCATGAAGAGTTAGGAGAGTAGATTTAGGTATATCAATGTCATGCTAAAACTAATGTTTTACCTACTGAATTTAAAAAAAAGGATGTTGAATAAATATGTAAAGCAATAAAAGTAAGACTGAAGAAACAGTAATAAACATTAAAATCCCTTAGTTGTCTACAATACGACACGATCATGAACTTAATATGAAAATGATTGCTACTTCTGAACGGAACTGTGTCTGATATCCCGGGGGCAATAGTACCTGTTTTGGCATTACCCACTAGTAGCCAATGCTCCATGGGATCGTCTATCCATCACATAAACAGAATGTGGACTAAGTTCCATTCAAATGATATTCGAATAACTCCCCTTTGTATGATTGAAAAATATAAATTGTTTTTTTAACTCCCAGCGAAACGTTAAGCATAAGAATGTCAAACGAATATATAAATAACACTTGTTTCTCGTTATGTTTTAGAATTCCAAATGAAGGATTCATTCACTTTTGATAATGATGAAGGAATGATCGTGTGAAGTATGTTCGATGGTATACATTTGTGATAGGAACAGGCGGTCATGCATATTTATTGGCAAAAAATGTTTTGTCAAAAAACTAATTTTCTTATTCGAACATGCAAATGAGCATTATTACACGTGCATTTATTCTCAAACATACTTTCTAGGATGCATAAATAGTTCAATAAGCAATGCATTTGCATACATAATATCCTCCCAGAAGAATTTATCTATGTGTGTGGCAGGCATTCGAAACATGCAAAATGGCGCGATAATGAAGCGCTTTTTATACAAAGGAAATTGATCAAAAGCAATGAGATGATGGCGATTGACAAGCAGTAGCACAAAGAAGCAAAGTTAACCACACAAAACACTTGCATAGAATATTCTGTATACTACATCAATGAATTCTAGTAAAAATTCTCACCGACTGTAGGTTCCCGATAAAATGAAAAAAGTATATAAATTTCAATTATCATATAAACATGCTTACTGAAAACCGACAACTGAATGGCTTATGTGATGTATCAAGAGATTGAAATGAAATTAAATTTCGATGACATTATAAAATGTCGTCACAAATTTTGCGTGAGTCTATTTCCAGAACATGCTAGTTTTCAATTCGGACATAGAAAAACTGCAATACTGAAATGAATGTTATGATATACAACGATTAAAGATTTTCCGTAATTGTCACAATAATCAACTACTAGAGTTGTGAATTGAGCAGTATCGCCTCATCAACACTGTGTTTACTGACTAAGAATGCGAGTTACCTCCCTTGCACCACTATATGGAAAGAGTCTATAAAGCAACAATATACTCTCAGTAAGAGACAATTGTCCCGCAAAAATATTTCTCTTCTTAGAGTATATTTTCTTTTTCATTCTGGCTGCCACAATTATTTTGCTGAAAATGGTTAATTAAGTAATGAAAAAACACTTTTTTCGGGACTTTGCAAATTTAAAGATTTTTAAGTCATTACAAAGTTCTTCACGGGTCTTCTACTAAAAAGTTGAAAAATATGACAAGATATTGAAATTAACGTCAGTACCTGCATTTACATGTGTATGTATCTGAATAAAGATATAAACACTACTTTAGAATAAAGTGTTTGAGAAAAATAGAATTGTGGTATTAATCTGCATTTATGTTGTTCAACAATTAATATGTTAACAAGCAGAAAGAAATGTCTTGGCATAGTTCTTATAATAATCAACGTATATGCTTATTTTTCGTTTGTCAAACATTGTGACAATAGCTTGTTTGCATTATCTGTATATAAGTAATTGATATAGACCAAAGTAAACCATGTCATTATCACGCCATCTAGGCGTACCATGAACAACCAATCAAAATCAAATAAACGGTATCTTACGCAATGACGAAGCACTATAAAAGAGTAAAGATAAAGATGGAATCAGCTATCAGGTGTAAATAATGCACTGACAAAAGATAAAACTGCCCCAGTATGTGATGATTTACGATTTGTTAGACAACAAAGTACCAGTAAAACATAACTGCGCAGCAGAGTAAACACATGTCCAGAATATAGGATCTGAGAACTATGACGTGCATGTTCCCTATACGTTGTAGTGCAAACGCCATGTCATAAACACAAAACAGCAAAATGCTGCCAAGTATCTGGTATATTCTGCGATATTTACGTATTTGTTGGGCCTGTACAAACAACATCTAGTCGGCATGATATAGATAATCTGGCGAAATATATATATTCTGTATCTAGATCGCCTATCTCAAACGAGAAAGAGTAAGAAAGATTCAGAGTCAAAAGCAGAGGAATAATGCAAGGGACAAACCTTGAATTGAAGAATGTCAGGGTCAGGATTCGATCGATCGATCGATCGATCGAGAGAGAGAGAGAGAGAGAGAGAGAGAGAGAGAGAGAGAGATAGAGATTAATAAAACACTGTCGCTAATTATCTAATCGAAAAAAAAGTAAATAATTCCTGTACATTGAAATTCTTCATAATTAGAAAATTTACAAGAATTCAAGAATAATGAGGACTTTGTTATCGAAGGATTCAATGTATGTAAATATATGTAATTGTCTGTTTTATTTTTATTTTTTATTCTGGACATCGGCTTGTTATATTTCATGGGGAAATGCCGTTTACAATACTGAGGATTAAATTGCCAATCAGTAAAATTCAAATCTTGTGGTTACATTATATTTCATTTCCAACCTGAGAATCAACCTTGCTTGTATTTTTTGTAATTTTGTTTTGAGTGTGCATCAGCTCAGTATAGTACAAAATTTGATATGTGTCAAATGAACCGATTTAAATAGCGCAAGAACAAATGTTCTAATAGGTTTACTTTGTTTTCATCACCGATGGGGGACAAACATCGTGTATTCCCTCGTGTCATTTCACTGATATTTAATTATATCGATCTAAACAGGAACGGAAACATAAATATGAACTTTACGCTTTATTTCACGTGATAATTGATCTTTTTCTTACAGGGTGTTAACTATGTCTATCTTCCTCTCGCCCAGAGATTGCTTGACTGATTTAAATATTTCGAATTCTATAAATATAACAAGTAGAATCGTCAGGTAGATTTATTTTTACAAATTTTGTTGTGAATGTTTCTGCTATAATATTGGATTTCACAAACAAAGACTGAAACCATTTGTTCTAGTTGTTAAAGCACCCTAGAGATATGTATATAGTTGGAACAGCTGTAAAGGTATTAATGATATAACACCATTCGACCGTTTTCCAGTTCAATGTGATCATGTTTTAATTATCGCTTATCTTTAGGGCTCATTTCTTTAGAAAGGTTAGGCATTTCTATACTATTTTTATTTTGTTTATGCATACCATGTCAATATACATAAACAATTATCATGCGAAAAAAAACCGTCTGTGACCAATATAACCATCGTAAAAGTGAAATAGTCGTACTCGTTTATTTGTATATGAGTCTGTGAAAGAGTTTTAAAAACAATACTATCTCAGTTGAGATCTTCCCTTTCCTCCTCTTTAGATAAAATAATTTGTTGTATCAAGGAGTAGAATTTAGATAAGAGTCTCGACAGTACAGAATCCCGGTTGTCAAACATGTTTATTCCTTTTTCAATTTGATAGAAAGAATCTTCTCTGCAGAAACGCGGACAAGATATTGAAATGTTTATCCAGTGCGTTATGAGAAATACAGGTAGAAGGTATATTTTACGATTCCATTATCATAAGTTTAGCAAATTTGCCTACTTCCTTTATAAACTCAAAGTGCATTATATCATATGATTAATAAATTTTCCGAACGCTGATTAGTTGTAACTTTGGCATATTGTATTGATAAATCGGAATAGCGATCATACGTTTAGTCCACGGACACTCCAGAGGGCTGTGGATGTTTATGACACCACCTCAAAAACCGGTTCTCGTTTAGGTGTTGGTGTTGGTTTTAGTCAATAATTACAAACAATGCGCTACGTCATAGCCCCTTTGTTGAATGGCATCAGCTTTACACATCGGCTCGGCAGCTACGACATTGAATGCATCCAAGTATTTATCATACTAAGTTCTTATGTCACCCTCAACTAGAGTCAAACAATTTTTAATGTCCAATATCTGGTCTGAAAGAATTTTATTGTCTTTCAAAACAAAGTCTTTGTTAATCAGTTAAATTAATATTAATAAAATATGTGGATAAAAATATCGGGCAAAATGTGTAAAACTTTTTCTCTTTATATATCGAATATTAGGCCTTTACGGTATTGGTTCTATTAACTATACTGTTCATTCTATTAAGAACCTTCATTCTTAATTAGCTTCAGAAGCCAGATATTATCTGATCTTTAAATGCCTTGTATCATCTCTCTGGTAAATGAGCAATCTGTTAGAAAGTTTTACTAATTTAAAATTTCTTTTTGATAATCATGTTTTGGTAAATAAATTTAATATATATTGTTAAGAATATACTTGTACGATGTTGGATGTTGTTGTCGTGGCCAAGCCATTCGGTATATCAGTCATATCGTCGGGACATTATGATGATGCCAATGGAAGGGTTATTGGCTTTGTGAGGGACTTCGCCCTATGCAGTCCCCACTTTCTCATCTGGAGGTGAAAAAACCACGCCCCGTTGAATATCGACCCCAGACACACCCCCAAATAGTATGGTAAGCCCTGTACCCCGAAACCATAACCTTTGTCTATATACAATGCCTTCTTGTCTATTGATACTGACATTTCACAATCATCGACTGTGCGGTCTATTGATGCTTTTATCAAACACTATGGTCTGTTAATAATTCATCATCACCCAACAAAGCTTCACGCAAATGACGTTGCTTTTCACCAGCTGGAACTCGACTGATCTTTCACTCGCAATCTGGCGATGGTGTCAGGCAGAACGTAGACTTAAATCCTAAATTCAAATGTATGATATACTGAGGTAAATTAAACTATGTATTGTTCTAGTAGTTATTACCAATTTTTCAACAAAGATACAAAGGAAGCAAAAATTTGTTGTCTTTTATTTTAATTGATATACATTTTCGTATGTAGGCGAAATAATTGACTTCTTTGATTGCGCATCATATAGTTTGCATTTTGTCGGTTTCAAGTTTTGTATATGGAATATAGAAAAAACTCTTTTATTAATAAATGTTATGAATAGAGGATATTTTTCAAATTCTAGATAATCTCTAGATGTAATATTGTAGTCAGACAACTTTTAAGAATCAAAATGGGGATTGAGTACATTAATTCTAAAATTTTCCGATACATATTAACAACAGAGAAAGTAAATATACCTGCATGGTGTTGAACGTAGAACCGACTATTTGTATTTTGAATATTTTTATTGCAATCAAAATTATTGGCATACACTGTACTGTTCTGTTGTAATTCTTCGTTTTAGTTTAAACATATTTATTGCTGTCACTATATAGGTGCAATATGACATAAATACACAAATATTTGCATTTGATAGAAAAACAAGGTAACGGCTTATATAAATTCCGCTCCAGAGTTTCGTTTTAACTGAAACCACAACGTGCAGTTTAAGTCAAGATTTAGGCAATTAAGGTAAATATTGAATAACATTGAGTAAAGAAACATGGCAATTGTCTTATTCAAAGTCAAAAGTGATAGTTGAGAAAAAGTAATAAAAACTGAACAGATTATTATGAACAGAAACTCATTCAATGAACATCACTCAAAGCCATCATCCACTAAAAAAGTTATGTCACCTTTTCAACTAAGTTTACGTCTGTCAGAAAATAATATCAACAATGTTAGAGCTTAAATAAACCGATCTTGTCATGTTTTGATCATAAAACAACAGAAATAACATGTCCATCGCGATACCCGATAACCGAACTATTGGTGCCGTACCCGGAGGAGTTCCTTACCTTTCCGGCGCACCTGAACTCACCTCGGTTTTTGGTGACATTCGTGTTACTCTAGTTTTGGTTTTACGCGTCTAGTTGTGGTGTTTACTTTTTGTGTTAATGTCTCTTTTGGTTTTAACCATGGTAGTGTCTGCTTTTGGATGTTTTTATTGCCCCTTGATATCCTTAGCTAGCACCTTTTCTATTAGTAATGCAATGACGCTAGAAGACGGAATCCCATGCTAACGTCAGTTAGGCGGGAGTAATTATGTTCCTACACCATTGGATATACTATTCCGGCACAAAGGTTATGGGGTATCAGTTGTTTCATAAATTAGTTGCATCAATAAATGAATTACCAATTACTTCAAAATGGTTTCACCATGGCAACATATTGGTAATTCCCTATGGGTTGAGACCAGATGTCCGGTGGCTGGAAGTGTCTCTTGTCAGCATACAAATATCATCACAAATATTCCTTAGATAACCGTACTTTCCGAATTCAATGAAAAGCCCAGACTCACTAAATTTATGTAGTCGAGCACTACACTGGTATTCAATATTCTTGAGAGGGGGCTTCATATTCTATAACAACATCGTTTTCGTTATCGTTAAATTTCCTGTGTAACGGTCTGTAAAATTAGTTTTTAAATAATGTATTATATTTTTGAATGTCAAATGACATATAAGACTTGTCGACTGACAGTGTAAATCTTAAAAAAGTGACAATGCAAAAAAATCGTTTTATTTACTTGTTTCATTGGAAATCGTGGTAGTCTTCTGCCCAGACTTCATTTTCTCTACCTGTTGGATTAACAGGTCCTTATTCCGTATCTCTTGATTTCGATGAAGTTCTTTTTAATTTTCAGAAATATGTATTCATATGAGCAGATAGAATTAATTTGTAACTTTAACTGAGCGAACGTAGGTCGAACCTTTACAGGTGTGCCCCTATTATATAGTTATTGTATCTTTAACATTACTGTTTGACTACAATTTATTATAGAAATTACGGAAAGTTGATTGTTGAAATATGGTCATCCACGCATCTCCAAAATTACACTGAGGCCAAAACAAACGATAATATATATATTCATGACAATGCACAGTAGGAATTGTTGCTAGCATTTCATTTTCCTTCCATTAGCAATCTAACTGAGTGCTCAATCATATGAACTGTTGATTGAAATGAATGTCCCTGTGGACACAACTCTTTATTTGTCAATGCGTACTGTTTGGACACTGCATTGTTCGATTATTATTGTCTAACCTGAATATAAACATACCTGAAATTAAGTATTCTTAAAAATATTAATTACATCACCACTACAGGATGAATGATTTCTCCAAATATCAAACTATTGTGGAACTCAAAGAAATAAAGGATTTTCATTACTTTAAAGCCCCCCTTTCTCTCTGCAGAACTGATTAAATGCATCTATTTTTTTCTGGTTTCATTACGATATAATTCAAAGGTTGACATTTACAAATACAGATGCCTGTAAACAAGTAAAAAGTATATAATAAAAGTAATGAGTCGAAGAAATAAAGCAAATAAAAGAGAAAAATGCTACCTACAACCAGTAAAGGAACCTCAGTGGTTTTTCCTGTAGCAAAAAGGGAGTAGCGCTCGGAAACATATTATGCGGATAGTTTAATTTTGCGTTTTCTGTAATATTTTTATATCCTTATAATACCTTAAATTTTAGCACAACAATATTGTAATTCAATTATTATTTTTCAAGAGAGATATTTAGAAAATGACAAACTTCCTTGTTATATAATATAATTTCCCAGAAAATAACCAGAGATATTTTTGACCGTTCGAAAAAAAACTTAGTTTCAGCTTAAATCAAATCTATATTCATTTTAAAATCGCTTAGCAAGTTAGTTAAAGAGGAAATAGGGAAAACGATGCAAATATGCCAGTCACAAATGCATGGCAAGAAGGCAGAGACTTGCATCATCCTTTATTACAATACTTTGGTTAAACGTGTGTTAAATAGGCCAAAGTTAAATGCATACACATTTCTGAAGGGCGATAAGTGTCGTAGAACATTACAGAGCGACAATGATATCATGTTTTTATGTTGAATATTCTTTGGTCTCGAAAAGGGGTAAAAGTTTTGACACCTGATGATTAATATCTGTATGTGAACGATACAAAATAAAATGAATAATAATAAACTTCTACTAACAACGGAAATATAGCTGCCTTCAGCAAAAAATAGAGCATACCGGCTATCAGGTATATGTAGGCGCATACATGTCGATAATATTTCAATTATAAAATATATAGTAATTCTAAAGTCGTAAAATAGAGATGTCTTTATACTATTTACAAAAGAACAATGCCAGGGCCGGTATTCAGTTAGATAATGTTAGATCTTAAGTGGCACTTAATTGTAGAAAATTTATAGTAAAGAAAAAATTCTTAAGTTATACTCATAAACATATGAAACATAAAAAAAGTAATTCTTAGCAAAGTAATCCGTGCAATACGTCAGTGATGTAACCAAGGAAGATATAGGGGAAACCAGTTTATAATTAGCTTTTGACAAGTCAAAATAACAAAACATAGCTGCCAACCCAACCAAAATCATAAAGTAGAACCTAACTGGACACAGGAGGAATATGAAATTTCCCCTGGCAACCATTATTTATTGTGTAATGATATATTTAAGAAATACTTTATTTATTTAAGAGTCAACTGCAGTACTCTTATTGTTAAGTTTATTCTTAAGCGCTAAGAGTTTTTATGAATAATACTTAAGGTTTTTCTTGAAACTTAAATATAATTTCCATTACTTAAGTGTGAAATTCCATACTTAGGTATACTTTTTACAGTTAGGAATATTTAAGTATCTTTATGAATACCGGCCCAGGTCTTTAAATAATGCAAATATTTTACAAACTTTGTTGGCAGATATGTAGTGATGTTAAATTACAAAACATAAAGATCTATAATTTGTTGAAACATTGGACATAAGATTTAGGAGAGCCGCCTACGTTTTTGCTTAAAAAGGACAAAATTAACTTGACATGTCAAAAGACGCAGAAATTACACAAATCTAAGATAACAAGGAAATCGTTGTTGCCAAGCTCTGAATGACATCAGGTATGAGTGAACGGAGGGATCATGTATGTGTGTGTGTGTGTGTGTGTGTGTGTGTGTGTGTGTGTGTGT
>JACSZP010012862.1:8070-39002 GCA_016161895.1 Pinna nobilis | reverse complement strand
TCTGAAGAAGAAGTCGAAAATGTGAAAAGTTTACCGACGGACGGACGACAGACGGCTCAGGTGAGCTAATAATATACAATTATTGCACAGAGTAGAGGTCAATATGATGATTTATGGAGTGATAAAATCTATATCGACCGAGGCTGAAGGCCGAGGTTGATGTAGGTTTTATCACTCCATAAATCATCATACTGACCAAATCATCTGTGCAATAAATATTTTATTACATTTTTGAATATTCACAATAAAAATAGTGTTCGACAAGAAGCATACACATGGCTGACAAAGTGATAATTACTTTAAAGTTTGACTGACAGAGCGATTCATCAATGTCTTTTTATTACAAAGTTTGACTGACCGGTAGAGGGAATACCGAAATAACCGAAAAAAATCTACACACTTTGAAAATTTATTTCATATGACAATTCAAATATTGCTTACATTATTGCTTTATACTTTTACCTGATATCTTATGCCAAAATGCTTGTATCTAGATCAGTGAATCCTTATTAAATGAACAGTTCAATATCACGTAAAAGTGGTGCAATATGATGATTTATTGAACTGCACATGACCAGCCCTCAACCAATGGGAAAACTCATAAGGATTCATGAATATTCAAGTATGTAATAAAACAAATTGTTTCCTACGTCCTTTGAACAAATCAAGGAGGTGTTTTGAAAATGACCAGAATCAAGACAGAAAACCACAACATAAGTCACCTTCTTCAATATTTACTCAGTAATAGTAACAATATATTAAATTTTAGTAAAGTTAACACCATATTCAGAATACATGTACACTGGTACACCACTTACACACAACAGTAAAAGCCAACATAGAAATAAACAGAAATACTGTCTAAAATATATTTCTTGTTCCCATGGCAATGTATGTATTTCAAGCAATCAAAAACATATTGAAAATCATGTAATAAATATAGCATGACTCAAATGCATGTACAGATTTAGCCTCAAGGAATTCTGTGCTGCTTGTTAATTTATTTTCCAGCACAGACTTAAAATTTTATTTCAATTCATTTTCATTAAATTGCACTACAAAAATTTGAGGAAACGATAGGAGGTCGTTGTTCTTGAATAAACAGTAGGCCTACCATAAGAAAAGAGTACTATAAAATGTTAAACAGTGGAACCTGCATACCTTTTCCTAAAGTAAATTGATATATGAAGTATCCAGATTACTGAAATGTATCTCCTATAATGTCCAAAACAAGTCTGTTCCCAGTAAAATTGGTCCAAAAGGTTCAGTGTCCTTATAAAAAAGGTTGGACTATGAGTGTACTGTAATATGTACAGGCGAAACCAGCAACAGGACCATCTCACTCAGGAGTCCAACTTACAAAATACAAATAAAACCCTCACTGAACAGACCAGTTTGGAGGTCTTAAAGATACATTACGACTCATTTTTCATCTTCACAGAATTAAGAGATTGAAATATCACATTTGCACCAGCATTTAATTAGAGGATGAAGCTGATAAAACACAAAAATATACATGCAATATATAGATAACTTCGTTTAAAAAATTAAAAATAATTGATCACGGGTTGTATTGATTTCCTGCCATTTTAACAGACATGACCGATGCCTATAAGTAGGGCGAATTACATAGACAAAACATGTCCAGCACGGACATTTAGACGTTGATTTGACCATTCTTAATTTGTAAATTGCTTAATTGTATCCATTTGTATATGATTCCGTTGTTATCTAATGCACAACAAATTTTTGCTAAATGAGTCTAAGTGTACCTTTAAGCGATATTCCACTGTATGTGTATTTATACCTGTTTGTTTTGTTTACCTTGGTATCATCATTACATCTTGTAGAGTAGCCATATTTCAATAGTGTATGTTTGTGTTAAGATAAGATGACCTAATTTTAAGTTGGATGTAACACAGACATATATAACAGTGTTATATACGTCTCTGGATGTCATGATGGTTCAATAATAATCGTTTCATGATTACACATTACATAACACAACGAAAAAGTACTGGTAATTAAAAAAAATGTAATGAAAGTTAAAAATTCAGGCACAACACAAAAATACCAACACTTTTAGCTAGTGTAAAGCACAACATTTATATTTGGAATGTTAGTTGATATGTTGATGTATAGAATAATATTATCTAATATATATTAAGAAATGTATTCATACATTTACACAAAATATACAAATTCTAATGTAAGCACCAGAACATAAATAATGGAGAATATTAAAATATCTATGTATATATGCTAAATTTGTAAAAAGTGCATAAAAATCTACATATGTTTAGTGTGTATATACATAAACGATAAGCAAGGGAATGTTACTTGTTATTGACGGAATATGGAGGAATATGCCCGCTCAAGGTCTACATAGTACAGAGGATCAGGCTTGTAAGGTCCTTTTCACCCAGAGCAGCTCAAAGGCAGACTTATTCCTTCATTTTCAGTCTATAGCCTTTTTATTACACCTTTTGAGGTTGACTTCTTCATTGCTTAGTTCATGAACTGATTAAAATGAACAGCAGAGAAAGCGTGAGCACCTGTCATGTTGGTTTACTTATATGAAGTCATTATGACGTCGTCTGGGCATTTACCAATTTGGTTTTTTTATGGCTATATAAATGCTTGTGTTCTTTATATACATAATGAAGGACAAACATCAAAAAGTGTAATAAAAAGGGCAAAAAAAATTAATACATGCATGGTGTATATATACCTAAATGATATGCAAGGGAACAGTACAATAAAAAAGTGACCAAGATTAATTCTCATCATGATCACAGATATGTTTTAAAAGTAATATGTCTTTTAAATGTGATAATATACTTAAGGCCACTTATTTACTTTGTGCTATATCTTATTTGGTTATACTCTGGATAAGGACGGAAAAATCAATTGCATATATTTTATTACAAGTTCAAAACTCCTAACTCAGCTAGATAAAAGCCTACAGGAACAAGCTTAAACTAATTCTGACATGAAAAATGGACAAATAGTCTCTTTCCGCTTGCTGGTTTGGGGATTAAAAACAACAATTATCATAAAGGCTTCCTTCAGATGAAACGGTCAAAATTGAGGTCCCATGTCGCAATATATGATAGCTCAATGGCCACTAATATCAAGCATATGCCAAACCTTGTAGCTCCTTACCGAGATTTGATACAGTGTATCTTCTCCAAATGAGTGAAAACTTCTTGAGTGGAATGTTAAACAAAAGTAAGACCGACCTCAACTCTGGTGGTCCTTAGTGTAATAATATCTTTGTAATTTAATAGAAATATGTGACAATTATCTACAAAAATCAGTATTATTGGTAACTTTTGTAAAAGTCATTTTAATAACTAGCAATTAGATAATTTAATAGCTTTAAATCCCATTTTAAAACATGAAAAATATATCACAACCATTAAACTATTACTAAAATCAGAGATGCATATATCATCCATGACTATCAAACACTGAACCTTAAAAGAAGGTCAAACTTAAACCTCAACGTCATTTAAAAACATGTCTGGGTCCAGAATTTTGTAATGGTTTTGATATGTGTTTGTATAGCACATTTTACGTATTGAAAATAAATTACCGGGTACTCTAAAGTAATAGTCAACTACGTTGTATCACTGGGAATCTAAATACGAACCAATTTTAATTGGTCAGTTTAAATTTGCTCCTATCAATTTTCATATACAATTCCTAATCAGAACTTTGTACATTGGAACTGATTAATATTGAAATGTGATATGTTTAAATCCTGCTTAATTTGTATTACATGTATTATATACTTTATTGATATACATGTTCCTATTAGTTATACTGCTTACATGTGACTGGTTCACAACAGTCCATGAACACCGGTTTTCCATGCGACATCGATTTCTATGAAAAGATCATGAGGAAATCCTCTTTTGATTCCTATTACGCATAGACAATGACGCAGATGTACGAACAACCAAAATAAACAGATATCTGTGTTTTGGCAGTTTGTGCCGTATCACAAGAAGTTTCAATTGGAACCGTGCATTTGACACTTTAGTGTACATGTATAATAAAACAGTTAAGGACTTTTGTGGTGGTAAATATAATGTGATATGTGTAATTATGTGTAAGCAATATTATTTTGAATCAAAATATTCAGAGTATAAATTATTTCATATCATGTAATTAAAGTGAACACAATGTCAACCATTAATTGAATACCAATGATTAGTATGATATTCAAATTAAGTATATATTTCAATAAAATAAGGAAAATAAAATACCTAAAATATAGCTTACATTCATGAGTGCAAGACAAAAATTTCCATTCTTAGTGATTTTCTGCTAGTCATGACAAAAAAATTATCACAAATCTAAAATATTTCTTAAATTCCACTACTGTAAATCCAGAAATTTGCACCAAACTTTATTTTGTTATTATCAGTGGTCTTACATCTATTCGTGACAGAATATTTCTTCAACTTTGTGAGTAAAGTTAACCTAGATCCTACGTTGTATGGTACTCAGTTATGTCAGGTTGGAATATTAAGCTATATATTCATTTTCTCGAGTAAGTGCTCTCCCTTTATTATGTGAAATTAAAATTGTCACAAATAAAACTAGATTTACATCCTGATTTTGAATCCTTTTCATCACTTTTGACTATCTAATCCTTACGGAGGGTAACTCAGGTAGATAATCTATAATAAATATCACAACATAAAACACAACTTTCCACAACAGATTTCTTTATATGTAAATGATGAAGAGTTTCTCAAAATCTTGTGCAGGTTTAAAAAGATTAAGCTTTTACCATTCTATATTTACACCAATACATGTAAACTTCACTAAATTTTACACTTTTAAAAATCTGAGTAGACACTTTCACAACACTTAATATCTTATATCGTTTGAGTAGTAAATGTAAATGTTTATGGTGAAACACTTCGATGATTGCACAGGCACTTCTAGAATCTTTAATTTACTTTTTCTATACATTTTTATCCAAGGATCCAGAGGGGGTGGGGTGTAGGGTTGGAGGGTCGTCCATACTACCCTGGAATTAACAAAGTATAAACCATCATGATTTATGAAAAAAATTATTTTCTATATTTGTTTTTCTTGCCATAAATTCAACCCACTGGTAAAAACCCTGGATCCACCCCTAATTATTTTAACGGATATAATTTCTATGCACAAAATGTAAGCTAACCACCACAACAGGAAATAAAAAGTTTTTCATCAGTTACTTCTCTTGACTACTTGAACACCTTTTCAATATTTTCATTTCATTAAGCTCAGGTTTGTAAGCATGTACATTAATATTTCCATATAAATTGTACTACAAAATTCCCTGTAAAAACTTTTTAAGGTAAAAATTTTTTTTATACAAAATGGTTTCTTTTATCTAGAATAAATTTTCTTAAATAAATCTTGGGTGTTTTCATACTTAAATATATATCACAGCAAAAAAAGCTCTGAAAATTGTTATGCATATATTATTATTCATAATATATCCATAAACTTTATAAAAATCCAAACTAAAAAATATCCAAAAGCTCCTCTTTGATACCATACCCTCAGGAAGAGGAAAAAAGCAAGATATATTTAATAGCTTATAAAAACTTATTGACAATAATTCGTAATTTGTTTAAAGTATGATCTTTGTAGAAAATGTCAAACGTATTTATAGATTGATTATGAATTAACAGAAAGCAGAAAAAAAAAACAATAATAGAAAAGATACTGGTAAAATCTTTGGAATATAAAACACCATATTTACCATTTATGATGTTGCATGAATATGCAGGAAGCAATATCATTGGTTAGCGTGTTCATCTTCTGATCATGGGATTGGTGGCTTCACATTAAGATGGTACTGTGGTTGGCATTCCTTTTTCTTCACTGTATTTATGTTTTAACTCACAATCAAAAAAAATTGTGTATGCTTCAAAGAAGGAGATACAGAAATAGTTCTCAAACAATTATTTCCTATAGGTAGTAATAGCATTGGGAAAACACAATGCAACGGTATGTAAATTCAAGACTTTCTCTTGATCTGAGTAGGCCAGGCATAAAAAAATAAATGTATCACTTCTTTGCAGATGGCTGACATATCAATGAGCACTTATGAATGGCCCCTTTCATTAAATGATACCCAAAATCTCTTCTAACAAATATATACATTCAAAGGCCAAAAGTATTTGTAGATTAGATGAAACTTGATGACCTTAGCTGTTTCACAAACTAATGGGTCCCTGGCATTATCCAGTGATGAATACAAAAAAATATCAAAATGAACCCCTTATGCCTGACAAAACTGATCAGTAAATAATACCCTTATACCTGATGCTATGAACATACTGGTTTATAACCAATCAAATAAACACAATACAATCATAACACACAACATAAAAAACATCACAGATAATCACACAGACATCTGACTAAGTCAGTCAACTCTCGTAATCAGAAAACATCTTTGGTATCTTGACCTGGACTATAAATCTGTTTCTAACTCATTAGTGGCTTCAGCTGCCTTTTTTGGTAATACCTCCGTCTCCGGAGCACTATCTGATACCTCTGCCTGGTCGCCATAGTGATAGTCAGTACAATTTTCTACATTTACATAAGTACTATTTATATTAGATCTGTGTTGGCCCTGTTTCATTTGATGTTCTAGGACATTTATCATCTCCTCAATCTCCCCGACTAAGTCGTTAAAGGTTGGTCTCTCCTCCGGCTGGAAACACCAGCACATTCTCATGGTCTTATATCTGTTAAAAGGCAAATTGTAAGGAAAGTGTGAGGCTGCGACATCACAAAGATATCATCAGAATGAAATAACAGATTAACCATTATATGAAGAAGAAATTGTGATACATATGCCAGTATGTGTACAATTGGTCTTGACTAAATTGCCTGAAGGAAATCATCATATAAAATCCTGTACACATGATCTCTCTCTCTTTCTCACTTTTTTTAGTCTCCCTCTCTCCCCATTTTTCACTCTATTTCTCTCGCACCGTATCTGTTTCCTCCTTGTGTCTCTCCCTCCATTTCTCTATGTCTGTCTATCTGTCTCTGACTCTCTCTCTCTTTCTCCCCTCTCTCTCTTTCTCCCCCTCTCTCTTTCTCTCGTAAATGGAAGAGGAGGAGATATGAATTTTGCTTGATTAATAAATGTGAGACAAACAAATTATCATGACAAAATCAATAAAAACATTTCTTTGTAAACTTACAATGGATCTGGGCAAAATGGTGGCTGTGGCATTCGTCTGTTTTTCTTTATATATCTCAGGACATCCCAGTTGTCGACCTCTGGGTATGGGTTAACTCCCCTTGTCATAAGTTCCCATAATGCCACTCCGAATGACCACTGAAATAATGAAAAAAAAAAGGTATGTCAGACAATTTTTATTTACTACACATGTTATACACAAGTCACATATTTTATCTTAATATGTTGCAGGACATGTGGATTTCTTTTCTATGTTACATTAAAAATTTCTTCAGCAAAGGCACACAAAGTTGAAAAAGAGACTTAAGTAGCTGTAGCATAATTAAAAGTTTGTTGTTGTAGATATACTTGCAATTTAGCAAAATCTATAAAGCTGTACTAATGAAATTAAGGATTCCCAATGGGAAATTTTTCTCAACAGATTCCGCGATCCAGCAACTCTTAACCAGTCAAACATCAAAAGGTCAAAATTACCCCAATGGACAGATGAACAGGATAATTTCCAGTAACCAGAACTCTGTTACAAATTAGTCAACTGGAACTTAAACTGGACCTGTAAACTACTGATAGGAACTCACATATAAAACTAATCAGTCCGATATCTACAATAGCAGCAAAAATTAGTCTGAAAAATTACAGCCTGTCAAGACAAATGAATACATTAATTGGTTGATTATATTGTTGTTTAATTTCCCACTTCAGAATCTTTCGCTCATATAGAGGCGTCACATTATATGCCTCAGCGCAAGAACTTTGGTCTATGTGCTGAATTTGTATGGCTGTCAAGCAAGGCGAGTTTTTTAACATGCCAACACATAATGTGACACAGGACCTTGGTTTTTATCCTCTCATCCGAAAAAAAGCAGGGACACCAAACCACAGTGGGCACTGCAGAAACAGACAGATAGAAAGTTATAAGTATGCCCTCGTAGCATTAAAAAGTACCCTGCCCTTCACTGGCACCCTGCCCCTTTCCATTTCTAGCTGGAGCACTGTAAAGAGAACTGAAAGTGCCAGTTTACTACACTGAGCTTTGAACCATACCACATCTGACTTGGAGCTATAATTTCCCTTTTCCAGACTTTCTGGTGCCATCCACTTCACTGGCAGTTTACTCTTTTTATTGTCACTACTGTAGTAATCTCTTTCATATATGTCTCTGGACAGTCCAAAATCTGCAACCTTGACCTCAAAGTCTTCATCTAACCTGAAAAATGAAAAAAAAGGTTTATTCTTTAAGACATCAAGGCAGTACCTCCATTTGAACATCTTCAATAATGCAAAATCTAAAAATTATGTATGTTGTTAGAATGGTAAAAAAATTCACCTAAGTTTTATCATTTAGGTAATTTAATTTTGTCTATTCAGTGGCCGTTGAAGTGAAATTATGTCATTGATATTAATTTTTGACATCCCAATACATTCTTAATTGCAAATGCTGTGATTGAGGCAAGTTCAATTCAAATTTATGGCCCATGAGCTGTCTTTCCCTAAGGAAAAGACAGAGTTTTCATTTCACATAAAGTATTAATTGTTTTTTATGAGCAAGTGTGCAAAAATAAAAAACCTTACTTGCTGCTATATTCTGATGAAATCAGTGTAATAAAACAATACCATTGTATAATTGATCACAAGACTTGTCACTTGTCCCTCTATACTTACATACAGTTCCTACATGCCAGATCTCTGTGTACAACTTTCAGCATAGACAGATACTCCATCCCTTTTGCTATACCAACTCCAAACATGATCAGATCCTTGATGGTGGGGTTCTATAAAAGATTTTTACATCTCATAAGTGAGTTTGTGCTATAAATACAGAAACCTGTAGATGAAATTTCAACTAAAATCCTACAAAATTATAACTGGTTTGAATAAATCAATTCAATATATTATCTCCAAATTATTCTTATCCTGATATTATTCAGAATTCCAACAGATACAATGTGATGTGTTTGTAAAGTGCTGATGTTCCCATGTGATATGAAACAGAAATGGAACCTAGTTCAAAGATGTCAAAAATCAAGGTCGAAGTCACAAGGTTATAACTTCAGGGTCATATAAAAGGCCTTGTCAAAAGCAAAACACAAATGAAACATTCTAAAAGGTCCTATTACCATTCAAAAGTCAGGGTCAAGGCTAAAGTGTTGAGTGCAGGGACAGACTGCAGACAGACCAAACCTAGATGTACTGTATACAAGGAAATTTTTGCCTTGTTTTATATTTGTCTTCAATTTAGGCAGTAGGCGAAATCAAAACTGGGTGAATTCAAAATGCAAACTTCATTGAATAGAATTAAGACAAGAAATTTAAATGTGGCAAAATTATGCAAGTGCACTAGAGAGAAAATAGCCCTATATACAGTAGTTGCATTTATCAAACGGAAAAAAAGTATGAGCAAAAAAGGCATGTATGTCCATTATATAATATGTAAATCCTATGTTGGTAAAACTATTATTGCAATTGCCTTCTTTAACTCTAACTAACAAACTAATGTTATTACATAACATAAGATAAACAAAATATAAAAAAGAAAGCCAGATATCTGAAATTGTCAAGGACAGAGTCAAGCATTCACAACAAATCATATTTCAGCAGGATACATATGCATTGATGAAATTGTTTACATAACATTAGGAAGACAACAAAAATATGACCTGACAATAAGGTCACATTGATAGTCACAGACTAAAAGCCTCACAAACACTCACATTTTGTTCATTACGGATGTACGACAGCAGATCTCCATGTTTCATAAATGGCAAAATGACCAATGGCATCTCATCCATCCCAAAGCAAATTCCAGTCAAAGTCAAAACATTGGGATGATGAAAATCCTTCATTCTTAAGGCTTCATCTATAAACTGCTGGATATCTATGTCCCGCGGGTTATTTTCTGAAAACCAAAGAATGAGAATGAGTGATCTATGGTGTAATTAAACAAAGAATTATCTCAGTTAGTATGGTATGGTATTGTTGTTTAACGTCCCACTCAAGAATATTTCACTCATATGGAGACGTCACCGTGTGCCGGTGAAGGACTACAAATTTTGCCTATGCTCGGCACTGCTGGCTGTAGAGCAGGGAGGGTTCTGTAACGTGCCAACACCTACTGTGACATGGGACCTCTGTTTTTACTGTCTCATCCAAAGGACAGGGACCGCCAACCACGGAGTGGCGCTGACGCGACTCGAACCTGGATATTCCGATTCACAGTGGAACATGCTCACCACTCAGCCCCTTTCCGTTAGTATAGGATAACAATTAACTATGTGCAAAAATGAAAATTATTTTGTCAGCAGAAGTTTCCTGGTTCATTTGATTACACATAATGTATAATACAATAGCTGATTTTTAGTTCATCTGGATTATCGTTTATACTCAGTAACTAGAGGCCCCAAAAGGGATTTGTTCCAAATATGCAGTTCCAATGTTTGTTTGAAGTCACGGTGAGATTGACTCTTATCTTTCATTTAATGTCTTTGAAAATGAATTCCACATGAAGAAGATTAAATTTTTTGTAATAGTTTGGTCTCATGTGAGACACAAATCATGTGCTTAATTACAATCCTTGTACTTTTTATGAGACAAATGAAATATTACTGACATCAACTGTTCCAAACTGGAAATGTTATTCTGGAACAAATGGAACAATTTCTTTTGTAAGTCTTCTCTTATCAGGAATCAAAAATGGTGTTCCAGTCATGAACGTGGATTATTGTCTCTTTTGATGAAACCAACATTCAAGAACTACACAATAAAAGTGACATCTCATCAGTCATTTTCTGTTCTCAGGAATTTCTTGATACTTTGAAAAGTGCAAAATACAATTCATGCATAAATATATAAATACAAATCAAAGAAAATTAATTGAAATTACTGCAGTCGATTTTTCTTGAAGGAAACTTTAAGAACTGCATGTATTACTGAATATAAATTCAAATGATATACATGTACTGTATATAGGGTTATTTTAGCTCAGTGCACTTGCAAACAATTTTGCATCATTTTAAATTTGCCAAATCTCATCATAATTCTATTCAATGAATTCATTGTTTTGAATTTGCCAACTGATAATAAGGGTGAAAATAAAACATGTTGAAAATTTCCCTATATACAGTAATCACTCGAGAAGCAACAAATATAAAATCCATACATACGATGTAGAGTTTTTACAGCCACCAGCTGATCCTCCTTAACTTCTGGATATGCAATATACCCTCTATAGACACAGCCAAAATGACCTGTTAAAACATACATAAAATGTATGTAAAACATGAAACAACCCCATTAGATCATTTGTGATAGCATTCAAGAAATCATCAAATTCATGACCCTAGATTAAAGCTCTACTCATGGGGAATCCATAAATGGAATATCAAAATATATAGGCTTGGTCAATGTTTACTGTAGTACCAAGATAATGAGGACACAAGGAATACGGCGTTAGCCTTCTGGACCCAGTTGCACAATGCACTGTTAAATTAACTTGTAGTTAGCCATTAACAAATAACAAATATTTCTCATACCTCTCCCAATGATTTCCCTCAGATTCAGCCATTCTCTCTCTATCAGGAGGTTTTTATCTCTCAGTACTAACAGTAGATCATCGTCCAGTTGTATTGGTGGTAACTGTCTTCCAACGGCTCCATTTTCACTCCCAGATAAACGCTGTTCTTGATATGCTGAAAATTTATGTGAAATTTAATGGAATCAAGATCATCTAAATTAGCATCAGAAGAAAATGTGATCATAATAAGATTTGATGTCAAAAAGTTCCAAGCCCAGAATGACCTTTGACCTTGAGATAAGCATGGATGTGCTCAAGGTCATTAGCGGTATTTCTTTAAGGTATGAACAAGAGACATTAAACAGTTTAGGAGATATGACTCAGGATGGAGGAATGGACATACAGACAAACTGACAGAAGCCAAGACTAAATGCTCCCCTAATTTTGTCAAGAAGCACTAAAATTCTAAATTCTCCCTTTATAAAATTAAGAAGTAATAAATTTGATATTTACCATTTTCTCTGTTTTGTAAATCAAACATCCTCTGTCCAGCAGAATCAAGCCCATTAAAGGTCACTTCCTGTCCTCTTTGGTACTCCGCAGAAAATCCGGTTTTTGGTTTGAATATGCAGATCTGTTTCTTCCACATTACTACACAGAGGATGATGATGCTGATGATGACCAGGACAATGACAACACACAAAATGATGACACTGATGTTGGCCTGCCCAGTAGAGTCATCAACATACATCAGCTCACCGATTTCAAACTGTAGATTTCCAATGAATACCTGCAATATAATGGAAAGCTATTATAGTCTTTATGTTTTCTTTATAATAATATTCTAATATTAGCACAATCTACTTCTCTTTATTGTAATAATTCAAATGTGGTTCTACAGTGATGCCCAAAATACTAGGCCTCAACAAAACATGACAGCTTTCTGATTGGTCTGATCACTCTGCTGTGAGACATATGAACATGAAATCTCATGATGATAATCTAAAAATAGAAACCAACAACAAACCTTCACAGTCCTCCCTGGATCACTAGAACTAACTTCTATGGGTCGATTTGTCGGTTCACATTTCAGTTCTTTCTCTTTTAAGCTGATCATATTACATTTACTGCCTCCCACAAAGACCTTTATATCGTTCAACCTTACACCCAGTACAAGATGGTTGCCCTGAAATACAAACAGTAACAAGTGTCAATATAGAAGTATGCTACAGGAGGAGTTTTGTAACAAAACTAAAAATTATTTTGTTATTGATTGAAAATTATTTCAACATCATCAGCACTCAGACTGATTTCATTGCAGCGTCCAACAGTCTGTTTGTATTTGGTGAGACATAATGTAAATAGGACCTTGGAGAGTAGATACTTTACAATTACTGATAAGTAAAGGTGATATCCTTAGACAAAGAAGGTCATTCATATACCAATTTACATTTAAGTGTATTTTTGGTGTCCAGGTCATGATAAAGGTCATACAGTGACTGAACTTGACACCTAATAAAAAAGACTACATCACTTCTCTATAAAAGCAAGATCATACTTAATCTTTTAAGTATAATAATTGAAGGCGGGGCCTCAATAGCTGAATGGTTACAGCATTGCACTTAAAACCACTCAGTCTCTCACGTCTTGTTAGCGTGGGTTTGAGCCTCACTGGAACGTAAACTGATAACATGAGAAAGCTAGCCAGTTTACTTGTGGAAGGCTGGTAGTCTCTCCGCGAATACATTTGTAACCAGGCTCTCTGAGCTCCATCAATAAAAACCGGCTGCCACCTTATGACTGAAAGATTGTCAAGTGTTGTGTAAAGTAAAAACAAACAAACAAATATACAAACACAATCATTGACATGGTATGCTCTTTTTTATCGTCTTGGACCAGTCTATTTATGGTCCGTAGTGATGACAAGGTTACTTGAGGTTATGATGATTGATATTCTGATTCTGAAGAAAAATTAGACTCACTGTTAGAACAAGAAGATCCCCAGACAGCTTTAACTGTGTAATGCTCTCAAATTTGTCAAATACTGGATCAGGATAATATTTGAATTGTTCATTTAGTTTAGCAAGGTTTTTTATTCCATCCATTTTGAACCAGATAAATACAATTTCTGGTATAGCAGAACTAATTTCACCAGTGACGTCTGCAATAGATGGAGCTGGGCAGTACATAGTGAGTCCGTCTGCTGTTGATGAGCATTCCTAAAAAAAAATATGAGGGACTAGATTAGAACTACAATTTATGTGAAAATAAGTAAAACAGCAAATGTTTGTTACAGCAACTATTTGTTACAACAACTATGTGTAAAATTCAGTAAATATTATGTACCGGTTTGGTACGGTGCTATCGACTTTTCAAATTAAGCAATAACAATTCAATCTCAGGTGTGTTGCCAAAATAGTATTGTAATATTCTATATTGTCAATTGTGTTGTTTTAAACCCTTACTTGGGAATATTTCACCTAGAAGGACACATCAAAAGGTCCGGGGTTCCCGCGGTGCCACTCTGCGGTTGACCGTCCCTGTCTTTTGGATGAGACAGTAAATACCGAGGTCCCGTGTCACAGTAGGTGTTGGCACGTTAAAGAACCCTCCCTGCTCTACTGCCAGCAGTGCCGAGCACAGGCAAAATCTGTCGCCCTTCACCGGCACATGGTGACTTCAACATATGAGTGAAATATTCTTGAGTGGTACGTTAAACAACAACAACAACAAGAAGGACACATCACTAAATGCCAGTGAAGGGCTTCACATTTTGTCCTCTGCTCAGCACTTACAGCCATAAGAGCAATGAGGAGGTTTTAACGTGCCGACACATTCTGTGACACATGACTTTGGTTTTTACTATCTCCTTATGAAGAAGAGGAAAATCCATTTGTTTCTGCTGAATCTCAGAGCCCCAATATCCTTGTACCGAAGCAGAGCGTCATATAAAGGAGCAAAATGCAAAAAAAATTCACAGTTCAATTAAAAACCCAAAATAGATACTAAAACAATCATCACTTCTATTAACATCCTAAGTTTGAAGTGATTCTGACATAAAATATAGTAGATATAGCTATTCCAATAAATTTCTGTCTTAGCAATGGCAGTTATCTTGGATGGTGGGGAATGTCAGACACAAGGTTGAAAGGGGGCAATTCAAAGATCAATCAGGTCAAGCCTGGCTAAAAAACCTTTAAGAGGAGAAGGTTTTTGTAATAAGTTAAAGGTGACAACAACAAAGGAAACCTACCTGTTCTTGGCCATATTTCTTAGAATTTGCCACAGTTGCACCTATTCTTGGATTTTGTACAATGTGAAGATTTGTACCTGTTACTGTGATGTTGATGCCACCACTGAAAGAAAATTTCTATTTTTAAACTTTATTTTTTAATAACATGAATATTTACTGATGAACAAAGACATTGGCATATCTAATGCCCCCTGGATAGAAACAAAAGATGTGTTTGTAATAAATGAATGATCATTAAAGCTGATTGTACTATGACTTCCAACATACAGTGAAACTTGTATACAGTGACCTCATTAAGAACCCAAGAAAATTGGTCTTTATAGAAAGGTCGTCTTTATTTAGAGGTTGATTTATACATATATGGCACTACTAGGTGGTCTTTATGACTAGGTGGTCAATAAATAGAGGTAGTTGCTAAAGTAGATTTTACTGTACTGATAAGTTTCATATTACAAATGAAAGTTGGACATGTTATTACATGTACTTACTTTACCGATATTAACAATTTTAAGCTACCTTATATATCATAGAGCAATTGTACTTCAGCATACAATTTTCTTCATTCCTACTGGTACATGATACATCATTTAAAGAAAAAGCATGGTGGAAATACTAGCCACACCTCCTCTGAGCTGTAGCTTCTAATATACCAGATAAAGTCAAGAACCCTGACATAGTTGACAGATGAAGAAGTAGATTAATGCTAGTCAAGTGTGTTTCCATTCAAAATCAAAGGCATAAAAAAGATACAAAATGTTTAAGCACAATGTAGTTTTAGGTGTGTTTCTTACCTTTGAATGACCCGCTTTGGTGTGATGGACGAGATTGTGGAGTCATTGACATAAGAGAAGACTTGTGTACTGTTGTACATGGACTTGTCTATCTTAACAGAGATGATCCCAGCATGCTCTGGTATAATATACTGGGGATCCACTGAGCGGCGACGCCTCTTTTGTGGTCTCTTGCCAGGACTTGTTTCACACATGATAACTTTGCTACTGTAACTGTTTACGGGGACAAATATATAGAGTTAGTATGTAAATATCTTTTCTGATGTTTCAGGTACAAGAAAAATCTCTTTTATATTGTGTAATACTAGATGTATTGAAGATGGACACCATTTCTGAGGATTCCTCCCAGACACCTCAGTGTCAACATTTGCATTTTAATACCCACAGGGCAATGAGAAACTCTTTAGTTTACAACCTTTATCCTTTGGGTACAACAAGAACAATGCCAAAGTAGCATTAAAAGCCCTTCATGATTATTGGAATAAAACAGAATTTTAATGCAACTATTGTACTGAGGATTTATAAACATTATACAGTAAACTTAAGGTATATTGTGAAAATGGCACCTTTCATCATATATGGTGTACATATATGGTGTACATGTATGTATAGGCGGCTCAGAAAATGTATGTTATGGATGGTAAATATGACATACTTCAGTGCAACACACAGAGGGATGGAGGGACAAACAGAAATGGACAAAGTGATTCTCTGACCTTGACCTTAAAGATATGACCTAGGTTCAGGGCCATGGCACATCTTTAGGTCCTAATAAACAATTCTGTGAAATATCATACAAATCCACGAGGGAGTAAAATGTTACAATTCAAGCAAAGAATAAACCTATCATATGCACTGTGACCTTGACCTTGAAGATGTGACCTGGGTTACAGATCATAACACTCCCGTAGGAACTGGTCAACAATTCTGAGAAATATTTTGCTGGGGGACAATGTTATGGCCTGGACAAAGGATTAACTATCATATGTACCTGTGACCTTGACTTTAACCAAGGTTTTGAAACATCTTTAGGTCCTGGTCAACAACTCTATGAAATATTATTCATATGTATGCAAGGAGTAAGAAATTAAGACCCAGACAAACTACATTTTGGACAGATGCTGGACGCCAGACAGACATCACTATGACATGATATATCCCGTCTTCAGACAAGCATATGGAGATGAATCCAATTCACATTGTGGTTATCAATTCTTGGGAGTTTTATCCCTCTACTGTGGATTCAAATTATGGCGCAACATTGAAAGTGTTTCAAACCGATGGAAAGTGTGTTCCCGGTCGATCTTCTACTACAGTTAAAGTGTGACCCTAATAATTATGTCACTAAACTTATAGAACTACACACCTGAGAATAGCACAAGGTGAATCAGCTACCTGTATCTCCCTTGATGACCCAACGTCCAGGTTAACCCCAGCAATGGAAATATTGGATCCTCCAGAGATAGGACCAACAATAGGCGAGAAACCAGTCACAGCAGGTGTCTGTAAATAAATTTGTACAACTCAGAGTTAGCTGTTAGTCAGGTGTCATGTTCTTGTACATATCTGTTTTAAGATTTTGGTACATGTGTATTCTATTACAATAACAGAGAATATATTGGAGGGCTGGATAAGAGGTTTTGTCTTCAACATTTAAACCTGGATGCCATTAAATGGCTGAAAGATTTTATTGTTGCATTGTTGTTTGATGTCCAACTCAAGAATCTTTCAATTATACGGATATGCCAACAAATGCTGGAGAAGGCCTACAAATGTCTGGCCTATACTTGCAACTTATGGCCAATGACAAATGATGGTTTCTTAAGTTGCTCTCACCAACTGTGACAAGGGACACCAATTCTTAACACTGAAAGATTTGAAGAGTTTGGAAGGAAACATTAACAGCAAATATAACAAGATATTAGAAAAGACTAAATCTAACAGCTGACTTTTTTATTTGGACATTACCTTGTAGCTGAACACAAATTTTGGTGATGTAAATGTTCCAGAGATTTTGTATCCCACAGCCCTCTTACTGCTGTCACTGACTGTCAGCTCAATCTGAGCCTCAGTGTCTCCAGAAGAAACAGGTGTAAGACAGGTCAATCTGTAAATAATTAAAATCAACAACAAATTTACATTTTTGTATTTGTTTGTTTTGTTTTATGCCACACTTGATAATTTTTTAGTCATATGGTGGAGGTGAGTGCTTATTGGTGGAGGAGATAGCCAGGTTACAAATGTACCCAGGAAGAGACCACCAACCTGTCACAATTAAGTAAACTCAGGGTTAATTCATAATATTCATACTAAACTGAATGTTTCTCTTAAAGGGAGAATTTAAAGAAAAATGAATTTAAATCATAATAATAATTCTGCCGATTTTAAGGTTAACTTAACATGACATCAATTTTTTACCACTGTGCTACACCTTACAACAGAGCAAAACAATTATGGTCAATCGACCTATTACTACAGTACAAATGTGTCCAAAAATTCTTTCAAAATCAGTAAATTTATATTTTCTTCCTTTTTTTAATTTCTTAAAAGGAACCTGGGATGTTTTTAGATTTACCTCTTCAAACATATCAAATAATCACTGCACAGTAATTGTATGATTCATTTTATTGTCATAAGAACTTAGATATGTCTAACACAAACATAGTCTTTCATTTAGGATCTCAGTAAATATTCTCCTGACCACTGACTTGTGATGACGAGATTCAAACTCTTAACCGCCTTATCTTATAATAGATACTCTACCATAGATTTCTAGTCACTTGTTCATGATGATATTACAAAGTTCAAGTGTCATACAAAGGAAGCAGTAGCACTGACCTTGTTTGTTGTCTGTTGTTTACTGTACAGTTCTGTCCATTTAAATCTATAGACACCTGTTCTGCCATGTTGGAACCAAAATTGATCCCTATCAGAGTTAGCTCAGTCTGACCAGCTACTGGACCTGATGTTGGTGTCATCTGAAAAGTCATAGAATAGAAATAATGAGTCTGTTAGAGTTAGCTCAGTCTGACCGACTACTGGACCTGATGTTGGTGTCATCTGAAAAGTCATAGAATAGAAATAATGAGTCTGTTAGAGTTAGCTCAGTCTGACTGGCTACTGGACCTGATATAGGTGTCATCTGAAAAGTCATAGAATAGAAATAATGAGTCAGTTAGAGTTAGCTCAGTCTGACCAGCTACTGGACCTGATGTTGGTGTCATCTGAAAAGTCATAGAATAGAAATAACAAGAGTTAGAATAAACTCAGTCTGACCGGCTACTGGACCTGATGTTGGTGTCATCTGAAAAGTCATAGAATAGAAATAATGAGTCAGTTAGAGTTAGCCCAGTCTGACCGGATACTGGACCCCATGTTGGTGTCATCTGAAAAGTCATAGAATAGAAATAATGAAAGTTAGAGTCTGACTGGCTACTGGACCTGATGTTGGTGTCATCTGAAAAGTCATAGAATAGAAATAATGAGAGTTTGAGTTAGCTCAGTCTGACCAGCTACTGGACCTGATGTTGGTGTCATCTGAAAAGTCATTGAATAGAAATAATGAGTTTTTAGAATCTGACCAGTGAACAATGGTGGCAAAAATCTGAAAGTTAACATGAATATATCGGAAAGATAAATTTGAAAATTAATTTTAATTGCCAGTTTCTGAGAAATACATCAGGACATATAGAAATCAGCACTGTATTAATATAATCTATAAAATTCAATAGATAAAATTTTATGTAAAGTACCTGTTGTTATTGCCCAATGAAACCACTTCATACAGTAAGTGAAATTGACTTACAGAATCTATAACTGGAGGGCAGCTATCATGTGACCATTTACCCAGCATTCCCTGCTGTGTTGTAGGACTGATACATTCACTCTGTAGGGTACATGTGTCCTCACACCAGCCACATCCGATTGGATCTCCACTCATTACACATTCCTCACAAGTCTTGTACACCTCACACGTGTACAAAGGAAAACGGTGAATCTGGAAAATATATGGAGTTATCTCCCTTTTGTGATACAGTATTAGTATACAGTCGAGCCTAAATAATCCGGACCCCATTAATCCAGATGCTTCACCTTCCGGACAACATTTAAAGGGAACAAAATTTTCAAATCTCATTAGATAATTTGATCTGTATGTTTCAGTAATCTGGACAATTCATTTATCCGGACAATTTACTTGAGAACAAAGGTGTCCGGATTAATGAGACTCCACTGTATATATAATAATTAAACAGTTTGTCATTACTAAAGTAATCAATAAAGAAATAATTTTGATTTGCATAATATGTAAAGATTTGTGTAAGATTTTCTGAATGTGAACATTTATGGAAATGCAAATTCTGTTTAAGACTTTATTTCAACCACCATTTTACATTAGAAATATTTTCTGTTCAGAATAAATCAGATCTGAAATATGTGTGACTATATTTATATAATTCTCTGGTTCTCAGGCCAATTTTTCATCAAACAAAAAAGGGAGGGATGCTATTTTTATTAATTTCTATATTTATGAAAATACACATTTAGGAGGATTTTTTCCTCGGTCTAAATCAATGAACATCCATTGGAGAAGATATCAATAATTGTCTAAGGTAAGATTGTTTTTTGTTCTAGTATAACAGTAAATATATACCCGACGTTCTTTATTTTTAACCTTCTGTTTACGATATGTCAATCAAATGCTTGATTAAGCTGGTTATCCTCGTCAACAAATTTAAACACTTTACCGACAGGGCATATCAAGAGGTGAAACTAATTTTCTTACTGTATACGGTACTGCATTTCATAATCTTATTGAATTTTCTATAAAATCTGTAATGCCTGGGCTTTCAAAGAGATGTCTGTAGGCGTGAGAACTGTAAATCTAATTTCATTTGGCCTAACATACCTTATTTTTTGTCAGTAAATATACAAAGCGTTTTGATTGGTCTAACTCTGCATCACTTTCAATTCCTGTCTCATTATCATATGTGATGTCATATGTCATATAGGGGGCGTTGGTCTGAACGTCTTGAAGTAGAACCTACAAACAAATACAATGACTGAGACGTGAACAAATGATACACAGTCTAAACTGCCTTAGAGACACACTGAATTAAAGAGTTATCTGCCTTATGTGACCTTAATGTACGATTCTCAAAGTGGCCATTTCCAATGTAAATCGCCTGAATTAGGAAAACACTTGTCACATGACTTCTTCCATTGGACGATCTCTCTTTACAAGTTAGACTGCACAAACAATACACAGTCAAACCTTTGTTGAGCTGCTACTGTAGGGGTCATACACAAGTTAATCCAGAAAATTGTAATCTACTACCGGTACTCTGGCAGCCACAACTATACACAGTGGAACCTCCCTATTAAGACCACCTAAATGACTGGCTAAATTTAGTCTGATTAGTCAAGTCGTTTTTTAAGTAAGGTTAAAATAGCCTTTAATACTGATAAACAGAATGAATTTAGATGGTCTTAATAGCGAGGTGCTCTCGTAAGTGAAGTGGTCTTTAGGTGAGGTACCACTGTACATTTTTTACCTTTTAATTTCAGACCCAGTAACACTCCTTGTCAGTAAGAGTGTACATATGAAGTATGGAAGTGTTTCCTCTGAAAGTTACAGCTATGGATAAAAGTTTGCAGACAGAGAGGCCAAAAATTATAAGCCTTAGTGTAAACCTCTGCTTAATGGGGCCTAATAAATCAAATCAGTACACAAAAGATGTATTTAAGAAGTAAAGCAGATGTCCAAACCCTCGATTGTATGGACTTTCCTAGTCCATTATTGGGTCTGATAATAGAATCAATTCCCAAGCCAAAACTTGTCAAATATTTTCCATAACATGTGAATATTCCCAAATGAGAACTTAGAAACTAAGTACTTTCACATGTGTTACTATATGAACAGAAATAATTTTAATTTTAATCAAATACATACAAAATCATATTCATCTGATTAAATAACATTTATAGACTGAATTAGAGCATAGGGAATGGTACAATACATGTATAAGCCCATCAGCAAGTCCGGAAAACTGACAAACTCTTACCTGTTAAGTAGGTCAAGGTAACCCAAGCCCACTGATGTGAAAACTGGAAATGTAACTCCATGACAGGAAGCTTGTGTCCAAATTCAAGAGGACATCTGCATTAATAGCTTTAAAAAATGTCCATAGAACTATGACCTTGGATGGAAGGATGTCCTAAATACTTGGCCAAAGTCTGGGTGTTAGGATGCAGGGTCTATCCTAGTCTTTAATTACCAAATACACAACTTACCTTTAAGAGTTTCCCATCACTTGTCCCAAGGACTGCCACAGTTTTGTCTGACTGTAGGACAATTACTATTGCTGTGAGGATGGCGCCATCTATGTAAAACTTGGAAGTCGTTGACAGAGTTACAGCATCATTTGCTGAGCTGGCACTCTCCTGAATTCCTTTGTTTGTAGATATGCCACAAAACTTCTCCTGGCTAACCCAAGCCTTCAAAAGAAAGATACAATGTAAGTAAATGTTATTCTTTAACATGCTACTCAATAATTGTTCACTTATATGTAGACATCAACAATTGCTATCCTGAAGGCGTTCAAAGTTTGACATATGCACTTACAGACATTGAGCATTGAGGGATCTCAATGCAATGATTACTGATACATGGGACCTTGGTTTTGACTGTCTCATCAAAAGGAAAAGCCAGTCGTCTCTACCAGGACTTGAGCGCTCAACCTCCCAGTTTGGAGAGGTATACCAATAAGTCATGATAGATTTCCACAATGTAAGTTAGATTGGAGTTGGTTGGTTTTATTGTTGTTTAACATTCCACTCAAGAATCTTTCACTTATATGGAGATGTCACTGTGTGCTGGTGAAGGGCGACAAATATTGCCTGTGCTTGGCACTTATGGCCGTAGAGCAGCAAGGGTTCTTTAACATGCCAACACCTACTGTGATATCGGACCTCGGTTTTTACACCCTCATCTGAAATACAGGGACAGCCAACCACAACAAGACTTTGGCTTGAACCCTGGACCTCTCAAATCCAAGTCGAACACGCTAACCACTTGGCCATGGCGGCCCCAGATTGGTGTAATTGCAATATTCACAGAATTGAAAACGCAATAATACTTCTTCAAATTTGGAATACTACATGAATCTTGATGGCCAACAAAACATTAATGGACAACAGTTGCATTTCTACACAGCTCAACGTTAAGGATAGTTTCTTTTTTTTCCACTGGAAAAGTTATTGGTGAAAAGCACTCTTCTTAATGATGCTAACTCATACCCAGTAAAGAAAATTTTGCATGTTTTCTACCAAAGTGTATGTAATTCTCAGTGTCTTTCTGTATTGTGTACAAGACGTAATAATTGAACATTAAGCCATCCATAAAAAAATTATGTCTTGCTGTAATGGGACCTACTCACTCAAAACCCTGCATATCAATTATTTTTATTGCCATTCTGTTTTTTTTTTACTTTCTTATCAGTTTCTTATATTTTCCCATTGCCCTGAAGTACATGAATATATTTCACAGTTTTCAAGGGGCTGTCGTGGCCAAGTGGTGAGCGTGTTCGATTTCAAATCAAAGGGTCCACGGTTCAAATCTGTGCAGCGCCACGTTGCGGTTGGCCGTCCCTGTCATTCAGATGAGACATTAAAAACCGAGGTCCCATGTCAAAGTAGGTGTTGGCATGTTAAAGAACCCTCCAGGGCTGCTCTACAGCCAGCAGTACAGAGCATAGTCAATTTGTTGCCCTTCACCAGCACACAGTGACTTGTGTGAAATATTCTTTTCTAAACAACAATAAAACAATGTTAAACAACAATAAAACACATAAACAGTTTTGATAATAAGAAAATTCTACCTACCTACTCAAAGTAAAAAATCTGAGTCGTGTAACAACAAACCAACAATTTTTTAAGGATAGTCTTATATAACAATTGAGACAAGGAGAAAAGTCAGATTCATAATCCACAGTCAAATTCTTTGCCCAGTCGCATAGGTACGCATTAAAATGTACTACATATTCCAGAAGTTATGTTTGACATGGACAGTTGATCAAATTTTTCCATTTAGCAAATTTAGAAAGGTCTGAGTAAGATATGGACTTTATATACATGTATAATGTTAAGAAAATATGACCTCTTGTAGGCATGTATTAACCTATCATCTTTAGTATTGTGTGATTTTGTTTTTCATCTGACTTAAGAATTATCAACTTACAAAGAGATGTAAACAACTTTTGGTCTATACTTGGCTTCACTAAGGCTATTGAGGAGTAAGGAGGATCTTCACATGCCAACACTCATTGTAACATGAGATCTCATTTTTACTTCACATGCCAATACTCTTTGTAACATGAGATCTCATTTTTACTTCACATGCCAACACTCTTTGTAACATGAGATCTCAGTTTTACTTCACATGCCAACACTCTTTGTAACATGAGATCTCATATTTACTTCACATGCCAACACTCTTTGTAACATGAGATCTTATTTTTACTTCACATGCCAACACTCTGTAACATGCGATCTCATTTTTACTTCACATGCCAACACTCTTTGTAACATGAGATCTCATTTTTACTTCACATGCCAACATTCTTTGTAACATGAGATCTCATTTTTACTTCACATGCCAACACTCTTTGTAACATTAGATCTCATTTTTACTTCACATGCCAACACTCTTTGTAACATGAGATCTCATTTTTACTTCACATGCCAACATGCTTTGTAACACGAGGTCTCATTTTTACTTCACATGCCAACACTCTGTAACATGCGATCTCATTTTTACTTCACATGCCAACACGCTTTGTAACACGAGATCTCATTTTTACTTCACATACCAACACTCTGTAACACGAGATCTCATTTTTACTTCACATGCCAACAAGCTTTGTAACACGCGATCTCATTTTTACTTCACATGCCAACACTCTGTAACATGCGATCTCATTTTTTCTTCACATGCCAACACTCTTTGTAACATGAGATCTCATTTTTACTTCACATGCCAACACTCTTTGTAACACGAGATCTCATTTTTACTTCACATGCCAACACTCTGTAACATGCGATCTCACTTTTACTTCACATGCCAGCACTCTTTGTAACATGAGATCTCATTTTTACTTCACATGCCAACACTCTTTGTAACATGAGATCTCATTTTTACTTCACATGCCAACACTCTTTGTAACATGAGATCTCATTTTTACTTCACATGTCAACAAGCTTTGTAACACGAGATCTCATTTTTACTTCACATACCAACACTCTGTAACATGAGATCTCAGTTTTACTATCTCATTTGAAGGACAGGACAAGCTAGCTGTCTTCATTGAGGATTGAATGTATGGCCCATGACCATAGTTCTTTCCTCAGCACTGTACAATTATGCTCATAAAGTCACTTACACTGATATCTAGTGAACAACTTTCTACGGTAGATAGACTTTTGCCATAAACCCAAGCCACTCTGCTACCAACCCCTGATAGGAAACACTTTTGTTGAAGCGTTGTAAAGCTCCTCATAATATCTGATATTGAATAAACACACAGAACTGAGCCCCTCTCTTTATCCGGATTGCTGTCATTGGCAACTGACTTCCGCCCAAATGTTACAAACAACTTCTTTTGGGAGTCCATGAAGTATGCATCGACACCCAGATCGTAAACATCTGTTCCGCTCCAACATTGAAGTGGCAACTCTGAGTAAGAGGCATATGTAGAATCCTTCTGACAAATTTGAATTATTTTGGTGAAAAACCGTTTCTCTTTTTTCCCTTCTTTGTACGCCACAGGATCTTTCATTTGAACCGATATAAAATATGTGTAGCCCTCTTCTTCAAACCCGTATATGTATTTTGCCTCAAAATAGTTTTTAAGGGAGTCGTGAACGTCAATGTAAGTATGTGTGCCTTCATAAGCAAAACTCCACTCATTTCTTAGACATCGTGTAGAAATCACTGCTGGTGAATATTTGCTTGGCCGCTTATCACCTGCCATGGCAACATAAAGTGTTTTTTGTGGCTTTGAAGTATCTGGTCCCGAGCTAAAGAATGCATAAACTGAGGTTTTACTACCAACATAATTAGTAACATCGTCAGCAGGTAATTTAGTCACTTCTGATATGTTGCTAGGGTTACGTATTTCACATAAGCCTTGTGACACAGAACCACACACCAATAAGTACGATGCATTGTCATATAATTCCAATACCATTATGTAATTATCCATCAGACTGCGCCCAGCGGAGCAATTTAGCGGTACAGGTGGACATGAGGGATTATCTAATAGCGGACCTAAAGACACTTCCTGTTGTAGATTTAGACTGTCGTCCAGTCGAAGGAGTAAATTGTGCCCTCCTACAAAGACCTGATTAGTCAGACTGTTGACTACAATTTTTGTAAGTGGTGCATTTGATGGTTCAACACCATAATTCCTAATGAATGCCACACCATATCCTGGGAGTATAGTCAGTATGGCTAACACAAGTAACCCCTCCATGCTTAGTTAGATATTTATATAGATGACTAAATCACAGCCTTAGTCAGTATGTCTGACATATTGAATATATCTGATACTCAGCAAATTATTGGTTCTGTAATATGATCATCTAGTTGTTCCCATTTTCCTCTGGTCTGGAGCAAGTTATCCTACATTTAGGGAATGTGTCTGCCGATTAATGCTATTCCACAGGCTTAGATGACGCTCACATCTGCTTTATACAAGTTGTTCTGCACTTTCTCAAGAATCTTATGCAAAGACATTATCTTTAAGCATCTTGTGGCTGACACTTCCACCAATAGACCTCAAGAAATCTGAAAGGAGAAAAAAAAAATTACAATAAGATATATGTACAGTCAACTCCCCAAATAACGAGATTGCAGGTAACGAGGTACTGGTTGATATGAGAAGAATTTTATTCTAGGTGCACCTTCCATGCATTACTTTGTAAATTCAAATAACAAGACCTACTATAATGAGATATTTGGCATCCTTTGACTTTGTTACACGTGCAGTTGATATGAGGATTTGTTTACCTACAACAGAATATATTCTGCCCCCTTTGGTGAAACAATAATTAAATGATGACAAGGTTATGAAGAAGTCGGGGAGACAAATAGGGAATGGAAACTTTTGAAGGCAGTGCTCACACTGCCTGTTACTCATAGAAACACTTAAAGGCAGCGCTCCAACTGCCTGTTGTCAATGGAAACATTTGAGGGCATTGCTCACCCGGCCTGCCTGTTGCCAATAGAAACATTTGACGGCAATGCTCATCCTGCCTGTTGCCAATATTTCAATTTGAGAAACAAATTTCAGAAGTGGTGACAAAACAATTGAGTATTTTTGGTGTTTGTTTGATGTTGTCTATCTATATGCATTTTATTAACAGGATATGTCTTGGTATTTGTTTGATATTGTTTACGTATATGCATTTCATTTATGGCATTAAGATGATGCATCAATAAACCTATGTGTGAGTGTTTTCATTGTTTTTAGCTGTACTCTAATTCACAATAGCACGATAAAATGTAGAAAAAGTGGCAACAAAAATGTCAGACTCAGGGTTAGCACTGAAAGGCTTTGGGTGACTAAAAGGATGGATGAATATCTGTCAATATCTTCTGTATATTACTGTATATGTGTAGTTTGTTTGGACACATTTCTCCTCCATTCAACCCTAATTCCTTGAGTAAGTTGTTTAACAACATCATAACTATCATGTGAACCAAGTCAGTATTGTGTAAATCATATTCAAGTCTCTCTTTATAAATAATTGAATTGGAGTCTGTACATATATACTNNTAACTTCAAATCCTGCAAATCTATCTTTTTTATTGCTATTCTGGGAATTGCCTTTTTCAATCAGCCTTCCAATATTTTGCCATTACATGTACTTATGTTGCATTGTGCATTGATGCAAAGTCTTAAAAAATCTTACCTACTTTACTAATAGTAAAGAATCTGAGTCATATTACAGTCAACCAACAGATCTATAAGAATGACCTATTATCAGTGCTGACAAACTATTGTGTATGTTCACTTAAAAAGATGATATGGTTCATACATGTATACATATACCGGTATTAATGTATGCAAAATTTTTTTTTTCTTTCCACAAATATGATTCCCTTTTATACTACCAGCATGTACTGATTTTTTTATGTACATAAACAAATTTGTGACTTTTAAATAGACTGCATGTAACTCATTATTATTTTGTATTGTGAATACCTGCTGATAAAATTTCAGCTAGCTTCACCAACTCTTGCAGAGAAAATTTAATATCATTGAAACAAATTAAATAAATCTAGGGATGGCTGTGTTATGTTGTTGTTGTATTGTTGTCTAACATTCCATTCAAGAATATTTCACTCGTATGGATAAGTCTCCATGTGCCGGTGAAGGGCGAAAAATTTTGCCTTTGCTCGGCACTGCTGGCCATAGAGCAGGGAGGATTCTTTAACGTGCCAACACCTACTGTGACATGGGATCTTGATCTCATCTCATCCCAAAGACAGGGACAGCCAACCGCGGAGTGGCACTTCTCGGATTCAAACCCCGGACCCTTGGATTCGAAGTCAAATATGCTAACCACACAGAGGCCCCAACTGTGTTATGTAATGACTTGAGTCAAGTACCAGACTCACTGTACTTCACTAGCCTTAATACAGTGGAACCTGCCTTGATAGTCCACCCTTAAAACTAAAACAAATGTGGTCTCCCATGACAGGTGGTCTCTGACAACAGTACGTGTGGTCACTCAAGATAATCTCCAAAGTGGAACCTATCTTGATAGTCCACCCTAAAAGCCACACAAATGTGGTCTCCCATGACAAGTGGTCGTTCACAACAGTATGTGTGGCCACTCAAGACAGTCTCACAGTGGAACCTGTCTTGATAGTCCACCCTAAAAGCCACACAAATGTGGTCTCCCATGACAAGTGGTCGCTCACAACAGTATGTGTGGTCACTCAAGACAATCTCCACAGTGGAACCTGTCTTGATAGTCCACCCTAAAAGCCATACAAATGTGGTCTCCCAAGACAAGTGGTCGCTCACAATGGTGTGTGTGTGGTCACTCAAGACAGGTTCCACAGTGGAATGGTTGAGACACCACAATTGTGATAGACCACCTGTCTTGAGAGATTTGTTATTAGAAGACACCTTTTTAAATAATCATATTTTAATAAAACCTGTAATGAGAGACCGCCTATCTTGAAAGACCACATTTATATGGCAGAAGAGATGGTCTCTCAAAACAGGTTCCAATGAATGAGCCTGATACCTGTATGTAGCGCTCATTTTATATATTCTGCACAGATTAAATTTGTTTAAGTAATTCTTATTAACAAGCACTCAAGTTTTGTGCATGCATATGAGCTACAAATGATACAGCTCAACATACTGGGTACACAATGACTTATGATGAAAAGTATGACTGTTGAAATTCCAGCTGTGCTAAAGGAATATTAATATCAGTGAAACTAATTAAACAAAATTAAAGGGATGTTTATGATTTGTTTACTCAGTCCTTAACATATGAACTGAAAGTTGCGGGTTGCTAAACATGAAACCTAGATCACTACCATCATCATCATCATCATCATCATCATCATCATGTGACAGTAATCACTTGTTTTATTGGTATCTGCCTTGCAATACCTCAATATATATTTCTCAATGTTTTTTGTCTAAAAATAACATGTACAAATCACTTGAAACAAAGGACCGCCTGGACACATGGCCATTTTTGCATTTTCCTTTGGGAAGTTTCATAAAATAGGTTATACTATAATGGCAATTTCATTGCAGCAACAATTGGACTTCCTTAACCCATTTACCCCTGAAAAACAATAGATTTTTTGTGTTTTCAGTAAATTAATGATTAAGGTGAATCCAAATGTGTCTTTAGGAGTGAAATGATAAATGAAAGATGGATATCTCGTTATGAAATACCATATTCATCTTGTTAATTAAGTTTCCTTTTTTGTAGTGTGTCAAATTTAGAAGAGCCTTAAATTCTGTAAAATGAAAGGTTTTCCCTTTACATGGCCCCATTAGAGTTTTACTCAATAACTGATTAAGCTGTCGATCTACCATCAAATATATATTTATTTCAAGGGGAGCATAATTCCACAGGGAGGTGAAGGCTAAATAAGGGAAAATATGGTATCAGCATTGTGTGACATTGTGATCTAGGAGACTGCTTAGAAAGCAGGACTGGAAGTTATTGGTGGAATATTTCAAAGATATAGACTACATTTATAAATGCAAAATTTGATAGGCAATATTCTGTCCTAATTTTATGTGAGTGAATGTGAGGTATCTATCATGTTGTAATGTTAAGAAATCTTCACAAAGTAAGAAAGAAAGAAAGAAAGAAAGAAAGTGAGTATGTAAGATAAAAAGAATAATTATATTTGATAACATAAATTGTGTGCAATATGAATTTAAATAATGCTTTTAGTAAACTTTTAGTTTAAAGTTTAAATTTCTTTTTGATAGGACCTCAACAAACTATTGTATTCTATTTGTTTGAAGCTTTAATTAGTAGCATATCCTTGTAGCTTCTAAGATGATCTATAATTGTACATGACAGGTCATTTCCTGTGTTAACAAGGAAATAAGACAAATCAAGTGGAGATACAAACAATCTCATATTGTACATGTAAGATGCACATCTAATGTTTACAATTAGAGCTATTAATTCTAATTGCAAGTACAGTAGAACCTCATCTTAAGACCACCTCGCCTAGGAGACCGCCTCACCTAGTAGATCACCTCACACTAGACCACCTCACCTAGTAGATCACCTCACACTAGACAAACTCACCTAGTAGATCACCTCACACTAGACCACCTCACCTGGTAGATCACCTCACACTAGACCACCTCACCTAGTAGATCACCTCACACTAGACCACCTCACCTAGTAGATCACCTCACACTAGACCACCTCACCTAGGGGACTGCCTCACCTAGGAGAACACCTCACATTAGACCACCTCATCGAGGGGACCATCTCACCTAAGAGATCAACTCACACTAGACCACCCCACCTAGGAGACCATCTCACCTAGGAGATCACCTCACATAGAAGATCACCTCACCTAGG
>JACSZP010012859.1:0-11959 GCA_016161895.1 Pinna nobilis | reverse complement strand
TCTTTCAACACATCGCTAATACAAAACTTTCGTTTAATTGCACTCCGTAATTTGGATTCACTCAAGCAAATGTTTGGATTTATGAACAATTTACAAATTGCGGTATGTAAAGTCGACCATTCTTCACTGCTTGTACTGTGGCAGTACTTCAAACCATTAATTGAGTGAATAAACATCTTTTTAACCGGCTATTGTGTGTTGGGGGTTTTTCTTTTACCTACAATGTAGGTGAGGTGACCACGTCTGGCAAGCACACCGATGTTTTGACAGAAATTAATTTCGAGACAATGAGTCAACTTCACCTTGCTTAGGTAAGATTGGGACCTGAAATTCAGTTTGACTCAGCGAAGATTCGACTTAATGAAATTCGATTCAAACGGAGTAAAACTACAAAGATATGACTTAACCAAGTTTGAGATAACGAGGTTCGACTGTATATATATATAACATAAACATTTGTTTTAATCATTCAACAGGAATAAATGCCAATTATGACTTGGAACAGAGATTGCTTTAGTTATTAACTCCTTTTTTAATTTAAGCCATGCATCACCATGACAAGTCAATGCAGCACTGACATTGAATGTTGGAGTGGATTTCGATGCATAATTGACCCCGAGCTAACCTGGTTTTCTCTATATTCAAGTGTGGGTCACGCACTTTTGCAATTTACATTTAGGAATTCTTCCAAAATTTGATCTACTCAGCCAATCAAATCTCAGAATAAGCCTTATATGAAAGGAGTAAAAAGACCAACGAAGCTATCAAATTTTTATGTTCTGAAGCTGTATAGTCCCAGTTTGTTGCTTGGTTCTATTGTTATTTAACTACCACCCCCAAACGTTCACCTTTTTATAGACTTAAACGTATGCTCAGGACTGGCGATGAATTTTGTCCGTGCTCGATAATTATGGCCCTTTATTAAGCAGGGTTCTTGAACGTGCCGACACCTTTTACTGTGACACGGGATACCAATTTTACTGTCTCATCCAAAAAAAAACAGGGGCAGAAAAACCGCAGCGTATCACGGGCTCGAACCCACGACTTCACAATTATACGGCGAACACGCTAACGATTAAGCCTCAGTGGTCTTCATGGTCCCAAACAAAAGCACAGATCTGTTTTGACCTATGCCGATATATTTGTGAGCTGTAAAAACCTGGTTGAGTCTAGGTTTTGCGGAAGGGAGAGCAACCTTTGCCCCACGTGTGACACCGGCCGTGTAAGTGTTGTCTATGTTTCACGTGCGGGAAAAACTGTAAATATGACACGCATTGGCCTTACTAAATCGGTCACTTAAAGACAACAGCATGATCGTGGACGAGTAACGGATTGGGCTATGAGTAGACATTATTCGTCAAAATGTATGTGAACTAACAATGATCACGTTTATTATAACAGCGAGTAGTACGACTATCTTCGACACAGAAATGTCACACTAAACTGTAGGTTGCACAATTGAAATTAGTCCTTCCTTTTTTTTCTCTTGATTTTATAAGTAGTGTTTTTATTTTTACATAAAGGGGTTATTAGTAAATTTGAATAGCCAGTGATTGGTTTGTAAGCTGTTTTATGAATAATCTTATCCGTCCTACGCAGGAAAAAGGCTAGGCAATGCGTTGATTTTTCTCTTTCATCAATGAAAGGGGATCTCTGCCCATAACCCTATTTGAAACACTAAACACAATGGATATGTATCCTACTTACCCTGTTGCATTAAATTAGAATTTAAGTTTTAGATATCGATCCCTAAATAGTTTTTCCATTTACTTCCTTTTTCTTCGAACTATTGACTATATTTGCGTTTGAAGATTAGGTTAATTTTTCGATACAGCCTCATTGATATGAGCTTTTGCAGTTCCATGTTAAAGCGCTCTCTTTACATACGCAACGTCATATTTTTAAGCCACTAGGCGGAAGTGCCCTGCTTATTCTATACGTCTAAAGCGCTTGGTCATATAATCGATATCGGCATGTTAAAGTACTCTTATAACCAAACAGCCCGACGTCCCACGTGTTGGCTAAATGGGTAGCCCTCAAGATATAAATGAATAATGTTTTAATAGGAAAATAATAGACAGTACAAATGTTAATATAAAACAATGTTGGAGTTGATCCTGTTTCCGTAAACGAAACCTTAGCAACATTGTGACTGTCTGATTTCTTTTCAGAAATCAAGTAATTGTCAATAACCGCCTTTTCAATAGAAATTGTCAATATAGTGTGATCTTTGTTCCTCGCTTATCACAGAATTGTATTTGCTGATTGGGCACAATTTCCGTAACCGGCATATAAACGCCAGGCAAATCTGGGGAAAAGTGTTTTTAGTGGGGTTCGTGTTACTCTGTTCGGTTTTACATATCCTGTTGTGTTGATTGCTGTTTGTGTTATTGTCTCTTTGCTTTGGCCATCGTTTCGTCTCTGCCTTTCGATTTTTGATTTTCGATTGCTCCCTTTGTATCTTCTACTGTGACCCTTTTATCTGCCTTTCACCGCAAACGTACACAAGTCATCACTCTTAATAGATACTCATTATCATTAAATGAACAGTAAATGTGGTAGGTGGCGTAAGTGATGGTTGTGGTGTCATGCTTCTATTTCATTATACACGAATGATAAGTTTGTAGTCTCCCTAGCAAAATATCAGTCAATAAGGAAAGAAAGCGAAAATGAAATTAAATAAATCGGTACTCTTAAATGGATAAAGACAAAAAATAAAAAAGGCACATGCGGCGTTTGTCATAAATTCGAATTCACCCAATTATTCCAATAATCGCCGTACAGTACAGAACTAATAAAAGTAGAATATTTGCTCCATGCACAGAAAAACTTTCCCATACCAAACTATGAATGAAAATGTTTAATAGAGATAGCTGCATTCTTGATTCTTTCAGCATGTTTATACCTACGGATGAGGTTTGGAAAACAAAAGTTGAATAGAAAATTTTAGCCCGGGATTGATATATTATTATATTGTATATTGTTTTCGTTTAATACCCTACTCGAAAATCTGTGTCCGATATGGAGACGTCTTTATGTGTCGGTGAGGGACAAACTAATTTTGTTTATGCCGACGACTACTCTGACATGGGACCTCGATTGATACTTTCAGCAGAGTAAATGTAAATAGATATATGGATAAATTATATATGTTATACCATGCCATAAAACGATTTTTATCAGTTACCTGTATATCGAGGTCATATATCAAGTGTACTATATTTACCATCAAGAGTCCAACAATACACGCACACATACACACGCACATACATACATACACACACCTACACACACACACACACACACAAAAGAAGAGAGGTATATCAGCAAATGTGTTTCATTTTTTCATCTTCAGCAGATCTAGAACTAACTCCAAACATTCTCATAATTTTTCTTCGTTTAATTTCAGTCAAGAGGTTTCCAAATATACACAGTTGAAACTCACTTTAGGGCAACCTCGCACAGGAGACCATACCACGATAAGAATCTATATTCGGCCTGCCTATTAATTTGGTCTACACAATTGTAACATTCCTTTTGAGACCATCTCATAATCAGACAAATTTGACCCAGTCACTCGGATGGTGTCCAAAGCGAGGATACCTAATTACATTCCGTTTGAATCAGCTTGAATGAAATTATTTAACCTCAAAATACAATAGGCGTGCGTCTTTCTAACCCTGTTGCATTTATTCGAAATTCAAAGATGCAGGGTCTTAATATTTAAGTTCTTATTCCTCTGAATTATTGATTAGACTAGGAAGAGAATTTTGAATTGATATGGTTTTATAATTTCCTTTTCCTTGATATTAAAAAAGAACAGTCCAATTGCTCGCTAGCGTGTTTGCTATCTGGTCGTGAGGTCGTTTGTTCAAACCCATCCGGCAGAGTCGCCTAGCTATTCTATCCTTCACTTTTATATTGCGCTCTATATCAAAACCGATGCCGTCACGTTAAAGCACTCTCATTGTTCAATAGCCCAAAGTGTCGCGTATTGGCAAAATGTGTAGCCCTTAACGATATAAATGAACAATGAAATAAAGTACGATAAAAACGATACACAAAATGTTGATATAAAACATAATCAAAGTGTACCGTGTTTCTACAATTGACACCTCAACGATATCATTTCCTGTTTTCTTTTCGGAATTTCTAATAAATCTCTTCAATGGAAATTGACAATATATTGTGGTCTATGTTCCTCGTTTACAAAATAAATTTGCTCCTCCAAGGGGCACAATTTCCCGTAATTAGTCATGATAGTCATTATTCAAAAGCCTCTACGTGAGAAGAAAAAGTCTCTTGCTGTTGCATTCAACTCGACATTTAGATATATCGACGACGTTGTTTTCTATCAACAATAATCATTTTCATTCATATGTTGATTCTATATTCCCCAATGAGCTCGAGATAAAATATACTACAGAGTCTTCTACGCCTGCTTCGTACTGGGTTATTTTACTGAAAATAAACCTTAACGTTAACGGTTAACTGAAAACTCAACTTTATGACAAACAGGATGACTTCAGTTTCACCATTGCGCTATTATGTAGCAATATTCCATCTTCGCCTGCTTATGACGATTATGTCTCTCAATTGATTCGATACGCTAAGGCCTGTTCAGCGTGTGACCAGTTTTTAAATCGAGGTAGGCTACCGACAAACAGGTTGATGCTACGGAGGTTCCAACAGTCTCGGTTAAAGTCAGCTTTTCGTAAATTCTACGGTCGGTACAATGCTCTGATTTGCCGACACGGTCTGTCATTGGGTTGAATACTGTCTGACATGTTTCATAACGGTTGTTAGACCGTTCTTTAAACACAGATTTTGACTTCGAATTACTCCTTTTACCTGATCAAGATAAACGGCTCACGGTGGGTGTGACCGGTCAACGGGGGATGATTACTCCTCCTAGGCACCTGATCCCACCTCTGGCGTATCAAGGGGTCCGTGTTTGCCCAACTCCTTATTTTGTAATCTTTGTAGGAATTATGAGATTGCCCACTGTCCATTGCCCTTACCTGTTTATTTATGTTCATTAAAAGAAACCTGAATGGTGTAAGTTGTGTAGTTTATGATGATGTCATTTTTTTTTCATTATACGGGTATAGTAAGTTTGCAATATCCCTTACAAACATAAGTAAATAAATATAGAAAGAACGAATTGAAGAATAGATAAATGAATAGATATATACACTTGAATGCATAAACAAAAAAGAAATAAATTAAAAAAAGCATACAGGGCGTTTGTCATACATTCAAATTCACTCAATATAACAAAGATCGCCGTATAGTACACAACTATTAAACGGATATTTTTTTCGTCAGACAAGAACGTCTACCCATTTACATCAATACAAAACTATGAAAGAAAATGATTTTATAGAGACAGCTGCATACAATACACGATTCTTTCATTTTTATACTTACAGGGGTAGTTAGTAGGTCAAGTGTCAATTAGAACACTTGAGCCAAGGATTGTTTTCTCAATTATTGTATGTATCGTATTTTTCTTGAACGTTACACTCAAGACTTATTGAGACTTCACCATGTGCCGGCTAAGGGCAAATTTTGCCTACGTTTAGCACGTTTGGCCATAGAGCAGGGAGGGTTCTTTAATGTGCCGACACAAACTGTGACAAGGGACTTCAATTCATACTGTCTATCCGAAAGACAGTTAGAGCTAGCCGCAGCGTAGTATATGAAAGAAATAATAGGAAAGACGTATAAAAGTGTCTGTGAGTAATTTATGAAATAAATTATGGAAAGGCGATATATTAAACATGATATAATCTGTTTCTTTTTATACAGGGTGATCCATAAATTCTGTGACTATTTCCTATCTCAATTAATTTTTTATCCTTAGAGTTACGATGTTAATGAAATATAATGTTGATCCTTTTTGTCTTAATTTTTAGATAATAGGGTAATCAATAGAAAATCATGACATCTCCATGCTATAATGACCTCATAAAATTCTTATTGGCTTCGTCAAATTGGCTTTTTCAGAGCAGAAAGCTGCATGGATAGTCCAGTTGTATTTTGAAAGTCATTCGCCCTCGACTGTTTTATGAACTATGCAGAAAAAAATATTCCTCAGATACTAGATTTTTCAAACAGCAATAAATAGGATTTTTAAAAGTAGTGAGGAAAGGAGTGTGCAAAGTCAATGCCGCCAAATGAAAAAACACGATGAATAATTTAAAAAAAAAACAACTCAGTGTTGTATTTGCCTTCAAACAACGTCAAATTGAACATATTGTGATATTTTTCACAATATTTTTATCAGGTCAATAGCATCTTTAACTTTGCACATGCAGTTCATCGTATATCTATCTTAAAACTTATTAATGCGTTCTACAAACTAGTATATGTCATTTAATTTTGTTAGATAATTCAGAAGTTTTATTGTTATTTGAAATGGTCACATAATTTATGGATCACCCTGTATGTACGAGTGTATAGGCATGTTTGTATATATACCCGATGATTTATATAAACTATATCGTGCAATAAAACAATAAACGGATCTAATTTCGATTCTGTGTTTATTACCTGTATATTGAGGTCGTACTATTAGGTGTAGTTTATTCACAATCGCGAGCCCGACGTTTCCTATTTTACTACCTGGTACTACCCGATGGTCTGAAATGGACATGGAAAACGTAGGACTTTACCTTTTGATTTGGGTGAAAGTATTTCTGCTTGTAAACGGTAAGTCACTTAAACTAATTCGAAATCCTACGACCAAATCAGAATGGTTGTTTCTGTCAGTTAAGGGTTAACTACTATTCGTTGAAGAATTCACTGACCTGTTTCACGTTTATACTCTCGGGTACTGCTATAAGAACTACTTTTATTTTGTACGTGTAGTGACGAATTATTTAATAGTGAAGCATATATGCCCTCATCACTCATGTTCTAAGAACTCTACTACTAATTTGGATATTTTACCTTGTGTAAATCCATACATTTCAAAATTCCCTACACATACCTTATTGTAAATTCCATGTTATGTGTATAACCTTGTAGATGGTTTAAGAATAGCTTGTGATATACTGATTAGATCAGGAACTAAAATACCTTTTGTTATCGCTGTCACCCAATACGATCTACCTGTATAAACATAAAGGTAGTATCACAACGATGACATGACGTATATGATATACAATGTACAACCTATTCATACTTTGTAAACAAATGCACTGCTCGTAGATCGTGACCTTCGGGAAATGAATTCATTAAGTAGAATATTTTTGGAATCGAATTTGACATTGAATATTTATTTCGAGAGTTGCTTAAAACGCTTATACTGATAGCACCGTGCCAACTTTAAGCAAGCTTAATTTTACATACTTAGAATAAGTTGTGTTTAGTTATGTCAGTAAAGAAAAATAAGATATGCATATATTTGGCAGATTTACTAATCTGCAGTAAAGGCATATTGCACATTGAATTTGATTCAGCATCCGAAGCAGTTCGTACAAGATTATACAAGCTCGGCTTGCAAAAAGGAGTAAATTTTTAAACTGCAATGTCAACCTCCTCAGATATAAAGTCAATTTCGAACGTATTATTATTATTATTATTATTATTATTATTATTATTATTATTGCTTCAAAAAGTATCTTAGTAATCAAATTTTTGAAGGAATACGCATCATAAAGGCAATAAAAACGACAAATATTTATTCTATTTATTTAATTTTTATTTCTATTTATTTATTTTTTTTAGAAACTAAACACTAAACGTTGAAAGAGATGTGTTACTTGTATTTATATGTCAAAAGCAACGAAAATCCTCCAATTTTTTCTCTCAAATTTTGCACACAAAAAAGATCATTTTTCTTTAACAAATATTATATAAAATTACTGAAGTATCGCCCTTTAATTCAATTCCGTCCGTTATTTTCAAGATTTTCCTTTACGTTTACGCTTTATAGAAGAATCCTTCATTTGATCCTCAAAATTTATCTCGTTAAAAATCTCAATAAATGCATGGGAAACCCGACAGTTTGACATTGGTATTTTCCAAAGTATATTGACAGCAAAATCATTAAAGGTAATTGTGTATTTTTAAAACGCGAACACGATGGTATGACTGTGTGATTTCTTTTCAGAGTCCGTAAATTGTAATTTTATCCTTTTCAAGGACATTATAAGTAGCAAATATATTGTGCTAATTTATTCTTCATTATCGTAGAATTGACTACTCTGCGAAGGCAAAGTTTCCCGTGACAAGCAATGATAACAATTAATCAAACGTTTTCAAAGTTGATTTACCAACAAAATAGTGCTATTGTAGAGTAAATATAAGTAAGGGTTATGTCTTACACTATAAATGTATACCCGACTTTACTATAAATAAACAACCATGTTCAGTAAAGTAGGGCGAAAATCCCAGGCAGTGCCGTCATGTGCGTAGACACCTATACATGTCTTGATAATGTGTAATACCGCTGGACTGAGTGTTAGATGTATTGCAAAAAAATCAATAAATTAAGGGAGAAAAAATAAAAAATGAAAAAATGGGTATGTCAAACACTAAGACCGATAAACTTAAAAGAAAACAATAAAAAGAAATATGTTTTCAATAATAGATATATATATATACACAGATATATATATGTATATATATATATATATATATATTATTGAAAAAATATTTCTTACGTATATATATATATACGTTCTCTCCTATTCACTCTGTTACACTCCTATTCACTCTATTCACATACTGTTATATCAGCTAATGATTTCCTTAGTTAACGCGTACATTGTATGTATACATGACCTATTTACAGACCAGCTGATCTACATGACCTACATGTAGATCTACTTGTCAGATTTCAATCTACCGCGATACCTTCTGTCTCCCAACTCTGAATATAAGTTAACCCTAAAATATTTTACATAAAAGCAGCACTACGGAAATTAAATAAAATCACTAGAAAATAAAACAGAAAAAATGTATGCGACAAGAGATAAAAATGTCCCGTCTCCCTATAAAAAAACAGACCCAAATGCGCAGATGCTTTTCAATAAATTTAATCTTAAAGCTTCTAAAGCTAAACAAACCTCTCTCACCACGATCTTTTACAAATTTCGTGCCAGATATTTGCAAGGCAGTCGCTGTTGAAAAATTCACAGCACACTGTCAACGTGGAACTGCTATAAGGCCTATAGGCCTAGCAATCAACGACTCGGGTCATGAAGCGCGACATAGTCTATCATGTTCATGTCTAGCCATAGATCTGAATCAGTCATCAGATCATATAATAGATCATGCAGTGTTTGAGTGAGTCTCTGTTTTCATATTGGGGTTACACTAGCCCAAGCCATGCATCAAACACGAAATAAACGACAACTGTCGTTTCACTTCTTGTATTCGCCATAGCACGAGGCATACACCTGTTATTATGACGTCATACACAATTACACAAACTTTTGACGTAATACCCTAGATGTACGCATTATTGAAACAAGTCAAAGAGATAACTCGAATGAATTACAGAAATCAAAATAATCATGAAACATCTCCCCCCTTTTAAGAGTCAATAAGTGAATCAGAAAAATTGAAATGTTCCGATCAAGTCTATGAATATACCTGCAACAGAAACAAACATAACCCATGGTGCGGAAACTACCTACAAGGGTCAGTCATATAGATTCCCGATTCATGTTGTTAATGGCACAACAAACAACTTGCTGGGAAGAAGTGCTGCCAGTGCACTAGGACTTCTTCTGAAAGTTGATGGTGTTGAATCAACCATTTTTGCCAACATTGACCTATTCAATTGTGAACCCGTGAAAATCACCCTGAAGGAGAATGCACATCCATACTGTCTCACTAATGCACGTCGTGTTCCATTCCCAATAATGTCAAAAGTACAGGCAGAACTCGATAGGTTGGAAAAAGAGGACATTATTCAAAAGGTAAAGCGTCCCACTGATTGGTGTGCCCCGATTGTTCCAGTTATCAAGCGAAATGGCAGTGTACGAATTTGCGTTGATCTGGAAAAGTTGAACCAAGCTGTCAAAAGAGAGCATTTCATGCTACCTAATCTTGACGATATCGTACCCCGTCTCGCAGGATCGACTGTATTCTCAAAATTGGATGCGTCCAGCGGATTTCATCAGATACCGTTACACATGGACAGCTACAAGCTTACAACTTTCATAACACCTTTTGGCCGTTATTGTTTCAAAAGGATTCCGTTTGGAATTACTTCTGCCCCAGAAATATTCCAAAGAAAAATGACCGAACTACTCAGTGGACTAGATGGCGTTGAAGTCATCATAGACAATGTATTGATACATGAATCATCTCAAGTGGAGCATGACCCGGATTAAATGCCGTTCTCAAGTACATTCACGAATCAGGACTACGTTTGAATCGCGATAAATGTGAATTCTGCAAATACGAAATTTCGTATTTTGGGCAAGTTATCAATTCATAAGGTATACAACCAAGTCCGGATCGTGTGGAAGCCATCAAAGCTCTACCAGCACCGACTAACGTAAAGGAGCTACGGCGAATTATTGGCATGATGCAGTATCTAGGTAGATTTATACCTGACTTGGCAACCCTGATTAGCCCGATGACTGATCTACTTAAGGCGGATATCAGCTGGCCTAGGGATCACACCCAACAATCTGCTTCACTGCTGCTAAACCCATCGTTGTTAGTGCTGACGCAAGTAGCTACGGCTAAGGAGCCGCTCTATTTCAGATTGAAAAAGGAGAACTTAAACCGGTTGCATTTAGCTCTCGTAAACTAACTAGCGCAGAGGAAAACTATGCACAAATAGAGAAAGAATGTTTGGCATCACTGTTTGCCTGTGAGAAATTCTCTAGATATCTAGTTGGATTGGACTCATTCGTACTATATACAGATCAATTTCCTTTTTAGCGATAACATTGTGTTGAAAGTTTTTCTGAATTAAAAGGAAATATTGCGATATGTTTAAATGAAAGTCAAAAATGTATTTTATTTTTCATGAAGTAAAAGATCAAAATAATAATATAAATGTTATGAACTATTTTATCATCTCTCATCTAAATACCGTAAATCGTTACTATCTACCTTAACAAGACAAACTAAATGTCCGCAAAATTGGAAAATACGCCGAATGAATGTAAATTTAAGGTTTAAATTGCATTTTTATTGCGTTTATCGTTTTATATCGCGCTTCATTAAAAATGCCCCTATACCACTTACAGAGTTCCAAAATTCGACCAAGAAATTTACAATTTAGTTTTATTTGGATAAACTTTGCCATGGTTCTCGACTGAAAGACATACAACAGCCCAAACATCTTTTTTTAAATTGAGGTTGTCGCCACTATACGGAACAAAGAATTAATGTAAATTGTATTTTAAATCGACCTCCTATGAAATATTTAATGAACAATTGTAATAAACACATAACGACAAAATTAGTTTTGTTAAATAATCGACACCTCAGTAAAACTGCACCTTCATGTTCTCAAATTAGCCTATGAATGTCTGTAGGCCCTAATCCTTGAATACCGCGTGAAACAAAATCCGAATGTTGATTGATATATTTTCGGGTACTGTGTGATAAATTGGATTAGATTTGTTGTAATATACAACATACGGATTCACTGTATAGTTAAGCATTCATCGATCCCTTTCTAATACGACCAAGGGTGAAAAGGCAAAAACGACCAATTAAGAAGCTGAAACCTGAAACTGGATTAAAATTTAGGTGAAGCGGAAAAAATGTACCAAATCCCATTCAACCGCATGCGAATTCACCCCATTCACACAATTGTATACAAATCTCTCTCCAAAGAGAGGGGGGTTTGACGTTGTGTCGGCCCCGCGCCCCTCTGGATCCGCCAATGCATGTCATATAGGGGTCCTCAGGAGACCGAGGGATCGGTCTGCAGCTCGGCGGAGAGCCAGGCCGAGCAGGCAAGCCGACCGTCGGGGTC
>JACSZP010012856.1:0-26706 GCA_016161895.1 Pinna nobilis | reverse complement strand
GTAATTGTGCCATCTTTCACATGATGTTGCATACCGCTTATTAGACTGTAATTTTGACAACTTATTACCTCGAGTATCCGATCAAGATATGGGGCTCAAGACGGATGTGACTGGTCGACGGGGATGTTTGCTTCTCCTTGTCACATGATCTCACCTATGGTGTATCCAGTGGTCATTGTTTGCGCAATTCTTTATATTTGTCTTCCTTAAAGGAGTTTTCAGACCGTCAATGTCATTACTTCAACTTTCCATCAGCAATTTTCATCTCACAGTACTTCAGTTTATATCTTGTTTAGTTTATCATAAAATTACTTATTTTGAATGATTGCTTAGAAAAAAAATGAATATCACTTTTAAAGGTATTTGGTAGTGTGGCATCTCTGTCGGACCCTGTTGGATTAGTGGGACGGTGCTGAGATTGTATGAGTCACTCGATTCCCATGCATGTTAGTCACTTGATAGCTTGTGATAGTTATGGGAGTTGAGGTCCCGTGTCTTTTTCCGAGCTTGATGTTTTCAAGAAACTGGACTGGCGTTACAAATAACGTCAGCTTTGGTATGTCTTCCTAAAGAATCTTTCACCCATAAACGATATATGAATGTTCACCCGCTAATGAATATTGGAAGTAGAGCTCACACAACTACATTTAAGATATTTTACACGTGAAAAAATCTTAGACATATTACTTACGTTACATCAGAATTAGAAAAAAGAATTGACAGCAACCACAACATTGAAATGCAAACTGCAAAAGACTGTATTAACATTTACATAATAAATGTAGCAATAGCATTAAAAGCTATCACTGGAATTGTTGGCTGTGTACTAGAATAATAAAAAAATAATCATACAAGCAGATATCTTTTCGACAAGTGCAAGTCACGTGACCAATGTGTTCTGCATATATTGAAGTAAGTTCTAAATAGCGGTATTCTTCACAAAAAGGGTATTAAGAAATAGACTATAACCGACTTCAAATCTTTAAGGCCCTTGTCAGCATTACATTCACATTTAACTGTGAAATGACTTTTAAAGTCTTGCTTCAAGAATACGAAATTTCTAACGAAAGGTAAGTATTTTTAAGACACTTACAATTCGGCAGAAAGGTCAGTTTTGATACAGCAAGCACACTCAATACCATTGCTCTCAACAGATTACACAGAAATCTGATTTGTTGATGGGTCATGAAGGTACTGAAACAAACACGTTTCGTTTGATATCGAAAGCAGTATTTATTTTGTAGCAAAAATAGATAAGCAGTCTTGAATTATATAAATATCAAATCTGTACTAAAATGAATCAATGTTATTAAACAAATACATTTAACATCAAATTGCAGCAAACTGTAATAGCTAATATTTCTTTATACATTCTTGTCCATTTTGAAAGATCAAAACAATATCTTTTGAGACTCATTTCCCTATCGACAAACGTTATGGAAATTTGATATCTTATACTTGTACATGTTTTATTAAACAAGGTAGGAAGCATTACTTCCTGGTAAAGGAAATCTAAGATGTCAATTCTCATACAATCACGACCACGTATGTCTAACCGTTTCCCAAAATATTCACACACGAAAGTGAATACTGGGAAAAACCGTAACTTAACAAAGTCAAAACATACACAAACATTATGTACCATCTTATCAACTGATAACAAGACTTGCTTTATGCCTTAAAATGTGTTACAATTTATGACAAAATTACAAAAAATGCTCAGGGGAGAAACAATTATATTGACATCAGCATGGGTAATTATAAATGCATTTTTGTGACCGATTAATAACACGCATAACGATACTACTTTGTATTTGATAAAATTAAAATAAACATTAACTAGAATAAAAGAAAACTTAATTATTTTTAGTTACGTTATTCACAAAAAGATTAATTATGTTACCCCTATTGACCAATTAAAATATTTCGATGATAGACATTATGCATTAACGGAAAAGGAGATTTCTACAAACGGGCTTTGAAAATAATAAATTAAGAGAAAATGTAGTAATGATATTTCAATCTTGAGTAGTAAAAGAAATGGACAGAGAATTGAAGAGGGATCAATGGTCGTTTTAATCCAACATACGAATGAAATGTTAAAATCAAATGTCTATAGCTATATACGATTACACGTATGGAAGGCATTGCTTACACGAAAACAATGAGATAGGTATATTCAACGTACTTAAGGTATGGAATCCCCATCGTCTCTTATAAATAAGAGATTTAAAAAGTATGTTGAAGCCAACGATTGTTAGACTTTAATTTGTCCTTTGTACATAACATTTGTATCATTTTCTCTCTCTTGTTTCTCTTTCAGTCAATGTGGGGCCCGTAAAATGATTTTGGGACTCCATTGAATTAAAGCAAAATTAGGAAACAATTGAAATTTTCTTACAAGGCTTTGGTTATTTCAAAATAATCTGAAAAAAACAATATCTCAAACTTAGATTTGTCCGTTGTGGACGAAATCAGTCCAAAATGAGGCCTTCCTGGCCTTCGAATGACGCAAGGACGTTAAAGACACCATCCCCCCTCCTTCCCACTGCCCACCGACCATAAGCGCCGAACATAGGGCTTACTCACGGCCCTTTACCGGCAGACACTGAAGTATTCGTATAAACGAGACTTCTTTGAGAGGAATGTCAACTAATTGTGGACAAATGTTTAAAGATAACAAAATGTATGAAAATACAAAAAGAAGCGACGGCCAAGTAATACATTAAGCATGCCACAATATAATATTTGAATACAGTTTAAGACTAAACAAACATTTTCAAATATTTACAAGTTTATGCAGCGAGTTTTAGGTAATAAACTATCTAACTATGAGATTTGTAAATCATTGATGATCAAACAATGATAAGTTAAACGTAAAAGCAAGATTAATAATTTTACGTGAATAATATTTACGCCGTGCAGTAAACAATAAACGTATAAAAAATACTGACACACCTATAGCTCACCAATCACGCATACACTGAGGCTTAACTACGACGAAGCATTGGAATATGTATCAGTAATTGTATGTCCCACGCAGCAAAGCATTGTCCTGTACTTTGATCAACACATATCTAAATTTATTTTAAGCGTAAGGAAACTAAAAATTACAAGGTTGCTGTAGCAAAATTCTGTAATTTACCCTGTATTAGCCACTCAATGAATTAAAGAAAAACGCTATGTCTAATATCTTGTGGACCTATGTGACTTAAATGAATGGTTCCCAAAAAACTGTTTTTCTAATATAAATCATATGAATTAAGAGACCACGTGTCATATGTGACCATCTTGGCTTCTTCCCTTGGACAGTCTCTCTCAAAATAGGCTTGACCACCTGATTTTTACAGTAGCGGTCTTTGAATTTGTACGATCAATATTGTAAACACTGTATCAGTACATTGGATAATTTTGATGAGATGTAGTTTGAAAACTGAACTACAAAATGTTTCGTCCTCGTGGAACTATTGTCTGGCATGTTGTTGCACTTTTCCATTACCCCGTTTTCCACCGTATAAAATTGCAGTAGATTATGCTATGCAAATCAATGTGTTTTGAAACAGTTGTTGTTTTATTAACCCTCTCCCCACGTTGAATTGTAAAGAATATATACTGTACTGTAAAAAAAACTGCATTGTGGTACTTTACGTATTATTGTTTCACAACATCTGCTGGAGTGTAAAGTTGTAATTTATGTATTACTGTTGCAGTTTTATTTCCCTCCCTCTGTTCCCTTAGCATCATCTGCTGTAGTGTAGAGTTGTAATTTATGTATTATGGCTGCTGTTTTATATCCCTCCCTCTGCTCCCTTCACATCATCTGCAGTGGAGGACGTAGGCGGCTCTTCAAATTCGATCATAGCATATCCTGTCCTTTCCTCCCCACGAATTACTGGCTTTCCAGTTGGAGGTGGTTGATCAAACTTTACATCGACATAGAGTAGTCCATCTTGGTTCTAAAATATGTGTCATAAAGATAATTAAATCAGCTCATCGTACTGTCATAGAAAGACGACAGCTGTACATCGTAGGATATAATATCATGTTCCGCGCATATTTAGACGAAAAGTCAATCGGGAAATTTTTTTAAAATGCTAAGAAATTAACACATGTAGGTATGTCAAGAAAATCATTGGTCAATCATCTTAGCTCGACAAGAATGATCTGGAAAAAACAGATAACTGTCAAAATGGGGTTAGGTTGTATTAATCTGCACTAAAAGCAGACGTTACATTTCTGTCGATGCGAAGTATTGTGCCTATAGACAAAGAGACGGGTGGACATAGGGAAAGGGCTGAAGATTCATTCAATTTCCCATGGTGAGGCATCATCAGGGCCTCCTTGATCGTGGGGACCAGGGTTCAAATGCACTCTGTTGATTCTATTAATGTCCTTCGGATTATTATAAAAAAATCCGTGGTGCCAAGTCATCGTAGATGTAGGCAATTATAAAAGAACCCATTGCTCAGTGGCAGTGCCGAGCATTGCCTGGATTTATGTCCCATCTGACCCGTTTATGGGGACGTCTCCATATAGTTGAAAGTTACTATGCTAGGACGTTAAACACGCAAAACAATCCAAAAGGGGGTTGATACTTACCCTATATCCACGTGGTTCATTTCCCTTTGTATCTGGCTTCTCTGCAGGGTCATTAAACTGTGTTTCCTTCTCATTAAACCCACCAACATTCTCATATACGTCTCCTTTAATTAAACGATGGTGTATAATTATCGTGATCTCACGGTACAATACAAATCTGAACAGTTAACATACCAAAGCTCAATAAATGTCAAAATCAACAACACAAAAGAAACAGACTAACCTCCCTTAGTGACCCTCTGGGTTGAAAGACTACCGGAATAATTTAACCTTCATGTATAAGACATTTATGATCCTGTGGTTTAAAATCGAACATTGTGTAATAGATCTAGACTGACTGCAAGTAAAACAAGTGAGGCTGTACCTTCTATTTTGCTTTTGGCTTTTTGCTGCTTCTGCTTTCCTGGAAAGGTAATTATATAATCAACGTAAACGTATCTTTGCATGAGAACACATTGTATAAAAGGCGCGTTAAATTGGTTCTTCCCAAGCTCATGTAGGGGTAGAATTTTATCAAGGATGAAGTCATATAATTTGATCGGGGGAAAGTACATTTAAAATATTGATGTCATGGTACTTATATCCCAAAAGATATGATCACGATGGAGTTTGTGCCAATACAATAAATATCAAAGTAAGGGCAAGAAGGCCGGGTTACGTCGAGTGCATTGGTGCCAAAATACAATCTTGATACAAGGATGATTTAATATCAGCCTTTCAGCCAATCAGAATTCAATTTTTGTATTAATTGATAAAAATGTCAGCCTTAAGTAAATTCTTAAGTTTTATAGTACCCAGCTCAGAGATTTTCTTCAGACGGTCGCACGATTGGGCCCATAACATTCTTGCACGGTTTGTAAGAAATGTATATTATATATTTTAAATGCCAAATTGTAACCCCCAACATTCTACCTTTGTCGCCCTTCTTGTTTGGCTTGTTCACTTCAGCATAAATAGGTGGAGGGTCCTCACCCCTTTTAGTTGAACTTTTTCTCTTTGGTTTCAACGGTCCTGTTAAGTATAAAAATGTGATTTGAAAATTCTTAATTAGAAATGGTTATCACAGAAATAGTTCAATTTAAAATTATAATCAAATACTCCACCTTTTCCTTTCTTGTTTGACTTGTCCACTTCAGCATAAATAGGTGGCGGGTCCTCACTCACTTTAGCCGGATATTTCTTCTTTGGTTTAACAACTTCCGCATATAAACTGGGATTTTCTGGTGCTGCACCGGCTCCCTGCACTGCATTGGTACCACTTGTACCACTTGTACCACTTGCACCACTCCCATACAGAGGATTGTCTTTTAAGTCATCTGTAATAATTCTAGCCATTTAAATTCATGTTTAAGTCCATATGACAGATTCTCTTATTTCTCCAAAATTCTATTTGTTTAAATGTACCAACCCATTTGGGCACAGATATTGAGAAAAAAAAATTGTCGTTGTGTAATAAAAGTTTGTCACATTTATATAGAGAGGATCGTCTGTCTTATGGGCTGTTGAACAGAAGTAAATCTTCCTTGCTTTGAACTTGCTGTGACACAGAACACTTTTTACTATCTTATTACAAATATGTCAGTCAAGCATCAGCAGGACAATTAACCAGCAATCAAAGATAGACAGAGACAGAGCAACATCCACATCGCGCATTTTCCTCAAAATATATACCATTTGATATTTAAATTTTAACACGGTGATAACTCAATTCCTGCATGAAGAATGCATATGTAAAATAAGATTGAAGAAGAACCTAAAAAATCAAAGTTCATTTGTCTACTAAGCTCATGTAATTGTTTTAGCTTACTCACGTTATTATTCCGCTTAAACTGGTAACCATAAAACTTAGAATTTACTTAGAAGTTCCTGTTGTTACTGAATTCTGATTGGCTAAGAAACCGAAGGTGAGAAAATTCTCTGACTTGAGGAAATTTTGTAATTTTTTTTCTCCAACCAAAGACCCACTTTCTCTGAATATTCTTCTGTTTTAAGACGTTTTAACTACCAACAGAGAAAGAGTGAAATCTACATGATAGGCTGTTCCATTACCATTGATAGGACACACGATTTTACTAGCAAATCAAGAAATTGTCCATACAAATAAGTTATTAAATTACCTTCACCATCATCGTAGTCATTTTGTCTTGATGTCCCAGCCAACCTAAATAATACATAAAAACGTTTTAATATCTACACTAAACAAATACGTTTTTATTTCTGAAAGGCAACAAACTATTTAACTCCTTCCTTCGTAAATTTTGGCATAACAATTAATCAAATAGGGATTTCACTGGAAATTTTATTCCGCCGCACTACATCATTAGTTCAGTTACAAAATGGGCAAATTGAAAGAAGTCATACTCAATGGCCAATCGACTTTACAGTAATGGCATGTTCTAGAGAACACATTCTTTTAAATAATTCCAGAGGTAGAACAAAATCAAAACATAGGACAGTATACTGTTTAAGAGTTTTTCATGTCTCCGCCACAACGAAGTTAGATTCTGAATTTGAAACTGGAAGTTAAAAAAATCTTTCTTACCCTGTTTCACTTACCGGTTTAAAATCATTCACATAAATGAGAACTTCACCATATGCCGATTAGGGGCAAAAACAAATTCTGCACGCATGGCTATTGAGTGGGTAACTACCGACACCTACTGTGACTCGGGACCTCGGTAGTTACTATCTATTCCGTAGGATAGGTACGGACAATTATCTGCAACGAGGATTCGAACTTACGACCGTACAATCGAAAAGACCAACATTGGGCCAGGGTGTTATCAGTTGTGTAAGTATAAAACGTCATAATAAAAAGCCATCATACTGAAGTGCATATGTAAGATGCTCCCAAGGGTGGAACAGATAAATCAAACATACACCCAGCTTTCTTACGGATTGTGATACCAACCTCTTAACAAGTTATTTTATAGATACTTACATCTCTTTACTATTTAATATGCCTTTAGAGTCTGTAAAGAAATCGGAAAAAGTCAATTATTCTGATAATACAAAACATACAAAGTAAGATTGTTGATTTCAGAATGCCATGTAAGTGATCATAGGCATGATTGTTTATATGCATTTAACGAAACATGTACATATTGACTTTCCATGGGACTAATAAAAGATGGTCACATAAAGGGAGTCACTTAATACAGACAAATTATATAGTAAAACTTAAATGTTATTAGTGGCCGACTTGAGAATGGTCACATAAGACAGAGAGTCACTTAATACAGGGAGTCACCTAGACATTCTCAACTGTATGTACATGTAGTACAGATAAATCGCTTTCAGTGTTAACTTGATTGTTTGTCTGATTAGCTTCTCTGAGGACTACCAACATCTTGTGCAAAATATGTAAGCCTACGTTATGGACATGTATCGACAAACCATTCCCTTTTCCATGATAATGCTTCCGTCTCATGACAACGACTATTATGACAATCACAACTACCAGAACTGCTGCCCCTCCCCCTGCTGCACCTCCCACAAGTCCTGAGTTCAGCGAGGTTAGTGACCACTCTTCAGAAGCTGTAAAAATATATATCTTTACTTTTTCAAATTGTCATATTTCAGAATAATTGCTGTGCCTGATCTCATGTTGCTCAATAATTCATAAGCTTTGTGATGAAATAAATTTTATACGGCCCCTGTAGGTATACAGGAATTTACAAACTGTTCTATTATAGTGAGGGGTCATAAATTATCACACGCCGAATGCTATAAGGACTTCCTGCTTTTATCTTTACGTTTTTTTTCTAATTAACTGAGCAGGAAGAATGTCATTTCAGTGTCACCCCTTTTATACAAGTAAACAAAATTCAAACTTCAACTGTTTCTGATACATGTAGACTTTGCGCAATTCATTTTTTCCCATCGAAGGTCCAGACCGTCTAACGTATGTACTCAGATTGATGTCGTTTAGTTGTTTAACATCCCACTCAAGAATATTTCACTCATAAGGAGACGTCACCGTGTGTCGGTAAAGGGTGACAAATTTGGTCTCTGCTCGGCACTTATGAACGTAGAACAGGGAAGGATCTTTAATGTGCAGCAAACCTCAGTTTAGGTTCGACTTACGCCCAACCCCGGACCTCTCGATTCGAAGTAGAACACGCTTGCCTCTAGGTGACGTCGGACCGGGTTTCTGTCGTAAAAAGAAAATTTTAAAACCTCAGCAATTACTCTTAATGCAAAATTAAGGAAAACACACGTAACTATACACATAATGAACACATACATATGTAAATAAGTCCGACAGTGAAGCAAATTGCCAATATTTTACCTATTAATGTCCTCTCTTCTAAAGGCCTGTAACCTGTGCTGTTTCCTTTTTCATTGAACGAATACAAGAGGAACTCATAACTTGTACCAGGTTGAAGACTTTTGATTTCATATGTGATATTTCTGTTCATTGTTGTGTCTTCCAGTTGCTTCATTGTGTAGATTTCGGAAATTTTCTCTCTATATAATATCACAAAGGTCTGGGGGTGTCCACCATCAGATCCCTTATTCCATGTTAAGACAATACTGGTCACTTTTCTGTTCAGTAACCGGAAGTCTGACGGTGTGTCTGGTGGACCTACCCATCACAAAGAGTTGATGTCAAAACAATATTTTCTCAAAATCCAATTACTTACATGCATATTGTCTTACAAACTTCGGTACTTGCTTCATCTCTCTGTCTCTCTGTCTCTCTCTATCTCTCTCTCTCTCTCATACAGCTCTTACCACACATTTAAATAAGTCCTACAACAAAATTAGTTATATTGTTCAAAAAGGCAAAACATAACAAAATTGTTGTGCAGGAGAAAAACAATTACACTGTGGACTAGAGATTGATGTGCTTGATAAAATGAGGATATCTCATGATCCTTAACACTTTTCATCACCTCTGGAGTTTCAGAAATCAGAGTATATAGTATCTATCACTTTGATCTCTATACTATGTTATGGTTAGACTATAGGATGATGAATGTCATTCTACAATGCTATGTACCAATTTGTGGAATATATATGCCATATTTAAATCTTGTTTGTATAGAGTAAGCTCGGAAATCCTGACCCCTTCGTTCCAAAGCAATTATTGACATTAATGAAGCATTACATACACAACAGCTACGTAATGACCAGTACCCAGATCCACAGTAGATTTGATTTATGATGAAATTGTCGGTTATGCAAACCGTAAACAAAATATTTACGAGTTAACTCGTAATTAACTGACATCAATTCTGCGGTATCGGCAAACCACGTAGTAAGCTAACTACAAGATAGAATTTTAAGTTGTAGTTTGTGGTTAACTACAATTTAAATCGACAATGCTTTGGGCAACTCGGTCGTGTACAAAATAAAAGTTAATTTTGTCCGCAAAGGGGAAGCCTACGGATAATCGGCGTCCGGGTTTATTAGGCTGATCATACTGATCCAGGGCGATATAAAGGATCGAAGATACATTGGATGTTTAACACGTATCACGTTTGCAATATCATAGCAAAAATGAGGTAATGAACATGTTTCTAGTTCCATCGTCTATATACAATGTAAATCACATACCTGACCGAATTACAGCAATTCGCACCTCTGCACTATCTGTATGACTACTTCTGATGTTAAGTGTATAGTTCCCTTCATAGATATTCTGGAATGATGTTATGTTCATAATGGCAGATTGTCCTCTAAGTGTTACATCTACACCGTAGATTGTTTGTTTTACATCAGCATCATTTAAGGACAAAGATACATTAGCAGAAGTCCCCAGTGTTTCATTTGATGATCCGGTATACCTGGTCCACACTACATCACTCTCAGTCGCTGGTGGATTTCTATAAAATGGAATTCTCACGACTGCCTCCGTGTCTATGTCAGATCTCACGATGTACTGCCCCATTTCAAATTTGGCAGCAGCTGAAATATAGAAGGATTGTAATTAAATGGAACAATTTCAGATGTGGCCATAGTCCTGTTGGGATTCGTACCTAAGCCTCCCGCGTACACAGCTGATATTCTACCAGCTGAACTTTAAATGCTTGAAACGATATACCAAGTCTCTGTTACCTTAAGACTCCTTTGCGAACAGGGAACAGGACGTTTTTGAAATTAAAGATTGCCTAAGAATCTGAAGCATTCTGTAAGTTGTTTAATTGTATTGTAATTGGAGAGAGGGAATAACAGTCAACAGCAAGGCTACCATAATCCAAAGTCAGTCAAGTTGCTCATACAATGCTGTTTTTTAATGACCCAAAGTTTTGTTTCCATGAACTATAACTTTAAGTATTTGTTCCAAAAAGATTTGAAGAAATGTTTCAAAAGAACAGCATTAAACTGGCGTTGCTTTGAGGCTTGCAAATTGATATTCTTAGTGTATGTTCCTAAGTCTCATGAAGGTAGATTTATCATGGAAACGCAGAGTAGTGTGCGAAAATGAAAACCTCCGCATATTTTTTTACACTTCATCTCCCGTACACCAAGCAGCAAAAACATATTTTTCACAATTGGGACTAAGTGGCACAAATTTTAAATTGTTTTATATAATTGAGAAAGGGTATTTTCACAAAAATATACAAAACTGATATCAAAGTCAAATGTCTCTTTTCGTGTAAACACTATCACACATATTACCGATTTTGAAACAAAGAAACAGGCAAGAAGAAATGGCCCAAAACTACCACCAACCTTATCTTTGATGCCAATTCATCAAAAAGATCGCTTTGTACTTCACATTATTTTCTGACATTGCCTACTTATTTACATAGTGAGCGTAATATGTATACTTACTTATGACATTAAAGTAACCGCTATCTAACTGAACCATTTGATTACTTCTGTCAGGTATTCCATTACTAGCCAGACAGGTGTATGTCCCCATATCCTGATAAGACACTCTGGGTATATTCAGTGTTATATTACCGAGAGAGGACTCTGTAAAGTCGGTTATATTCCTTATCAATGTTGACTCTATCATCTGGTGAAGTGCCACAAACGTGGAGTTATTAGGATCCCCCTCGGCTGAGCATCGTATTGTGTGATTCCCCGTGTTTTCTGTTGTGTTTTGAAAATAAATCTGCACTGTTGGTGGATCTGCAAAGAAATTATTAGAATTAAAGAATGTTTGCATTGATAAAAGAGCTTAACTGCAGGTCCAGTAAAGAAATTCTAAGACAAATTTCTCCATATAAACAGATATAACTTTTCTTAAACAAACAACAACTTACAGAAAACTCTAAGATGTGCATTCATTTCGTCGGGCTGTAGTATGTTACTACCGGCAGATGAAGACGTAGCTTTACATGTATAGTACCCAGTCATTGTTCTGCTTGCATTTGTAATGGTGTACGTTGATGATGAGATCGTACTTCCTGTAACTGGTGTGGAGTCTTTATACCACGTAACAGTCGGTACCGGGTTCCCTGTCGCTGAACACCTTAACACTGCTGTGCGTCCTTCAATCACTTCCACCGAACGTTGGTCTAACGTGACATCAGGGTCGTCTGTAAGAAAAATAATTACAGTAAAGAAACTTATTTTTGGGTGGATACTTGTATTAATATTGTGCTATGCTATTTATTGCTGTTACATGTATATACGTCAAGACTTTACACAACAGATAAAATATGTAATGTTATTGTGCATTTTATTTTGTGATAAAATCTTAAACTCATATGGATACATTAAATAATATCGCTCTCTGAACAATGAGGCATAAACAAGTCGAATTCAATCGTCTTTTGCTATTTTGAAACAAAAGTCTAATTTGAACTTCTCATTGTGTTTTTTTCAAATAATTATTGTTTCTTTTATTTGTTTGAAAAATTATGTTCTCAACCAAAGTAAAACAAATTTATAAATCGAACATTTCTTATATTATACTTACACTCCACCTGCAGTGTTGTGACATTTGAAGTCAGTATCACACTTTTATGTACAGTGAAGTTGTTGTTAACTTGACAGTTAAGTTTGCGTCCATTATCAGTCGAGTTTAAAGGTTTAAACTCATACGTTTGTGAAGTAATTTGGGATACAGATATTCCATCTGTCCAGGTATATACTGTATCTGCTGGATTTCCTGGAGTCCTGTTGCAGATAAGATTATATGTACCAGTTGCTTTCCAGGGAAGTGCAGAGCTCAGGTTAATGGTAGGAGTACTTGGTGGGTCTGCATTGAATAGAACTTGATTAAATATATTACCACCTTGACACATATAGTTGCAAATACGAAGTACTATATCTTAACACTATTTGGAGAAATTGGAAGCAAAAATGAATAATCAATTTCTATGCCTTTTATTATAAATACTTTTCAAACTTGACTATTTTAAGCGGCCTGCACTTTTTGACTTGTGAAAGAACATCGACCCCTTTTAACATGTCTGTGTTTGGCACATGCAACAAATGCACAAAAACCCCACGACTACTTCTTCTTTAATACTTTGTATTCGTAAAGTCCGAAGCTTCTAAAACATATTTTACATTTGGCAAGGAACAACTGTAGACTCCGGGATCATTTAATGATGGACCCCTATATGGTTCCATAGGAAGTATGGTAACAATTCTGGAAATATCATGTTGCATAGATCCATAAAAGTTACATAAATACTGTAGCATAAACTCACAATAAACAATAAAAGAGACATTCTTGGTACGAATGTAGGCATTGATGTGAGTTGATTTACAAACACACTGAAGACCATTCAGGTTCCTGTCGTTTGTCAAATTGACTCGTCGTATGGCTTCTGTATCTGTGTTTCCATTTGTTCCTGTTTGCGATCCACAAGTAAATGTCATGTTGACCACCGGATTACCTCCAGGTTGTCTACAATATATACTGACCATAGTTGGATCGTTCTCATACAAAACTTGGCCACTGGTGTATCCCGTGATCTGTAACTCTTCATTGTTAGCAGGTGGATCTAGAACAGTTGATCAAAATATCTCATAAGTTAATAATGATAACCAATTATTAATTTTACTGTTGCTGGTATAAAAGGAAATTACTTTCACGCTAAATTGTTTTGTTTACAAATAAGCGTCTACCCAAGTCAATAATCATATATATCAACTTAATCCCTGGTACTCTGTGGTAATTATATCACCTGTGGCACTCTGGGCTGATAATTCACCTTTAGTATTGGGTTGTCAATATTTAATCTGTAGTAATAACTGACCATTATTTAACCTTTAGTACTGGGTCGCCAATACTTTATTAGTAGGACTCACTGACCATAATTTTGCCTTTAGTGCGGTTTGGCCAATACTTTATATTTAGTACTCACTAACCGTTATTATACTTTCAGTTCTTGATGGTTAATACTTTATCTGTAGTAATAACTGACCATTATTTCACCTTTATTTGTACTACAATCTGACCATTATTTCACCTTTAGTACTGTGTGGCAAATACTTTATCTGTAGTACTCACTAACCATAAGTACCTTCAGTACTAGTCGGTCAATACTTTATCTTTAGTATACGCTAACCATTTTTTCACCTTTGGCACTGGTTGGCCAATACTTATTATCTAGTACTTACTGATAAGTGCTGGATGGCCAATATATTATCTATACTACACACTGACAGTTATTTCATCTTAAGGATTGGTTGGCAAAAATTGTATCTGTAGTACGCTTTTGAACATTATTTCACCTTTAGTACTGGTTGGCCAATACCTAATATGTAGTACTTACTGACCATTATATCACCTTTAGTACAGAGTGGTCAATACTTTATCTGCAGTACTGACTGACTATTATTTCACCCATATTACTGGGTGGCCAATACTCTATCTGTTTCACTTACTGACCATTATTTCACCAATTACAATAGTTCACTGCTATCTCACCTGCAGTATCTATATATCATGTTTAAATGGTTAGTCATCCTATCTGTCGAAGTAAATCCATCTATGTAAACTTAGGTGTTTCATCGGTAGAATTTACTGATCGCTATTATACCACTGGTACTAACTGTTTAGTTTTACAAATAGCATTTAAAACTAACTTTTTCATTAAAGGGTTTTGATGAATTTCCGATGGCCAGAATTCATTCAATTCTGACACAATCAGATAACTTTTCAGACCACCTCAGTCATGATCATATACACAGTTGTACACAAAACATGTATAAATAAAAAATATATAATGAATATTAACCCAATACACTTACATACCACCTGTAGATTTGTAGCATCTGATATCAGTACAACATTCTGTTGTAATGTGAAGTTGTTGTTAACTTGACAATGCAGCTGTCGTCCGTTATCAGTAGGCTGTACCGGGTTAAACTCGTATGTTTGTGATGTTATTGCTAATATAGATCCTCCCTCTTCCCAGATATATGTTGTAGCTGGGGGATTTCCTTGAGTTGTTTCACATTTAAGATGTCTCGTCTCGTTTGCTTTCCATGGAAATGCAGCACTGATGCTGATGAAAGGAGTGCTTGGTGGATCTATATTGTAAAGAAGGTATTAACATCAATATAACTACAGTGGTACATGTAAGTCAAAGAGGCAGTGGAATTGTTTTGAGGTTAAATGTAATGATAAGAACCAATGTATCACATCAGTTTAATATGAGAACATTTGGAGGTGATTGTACAAATCAAATACATTGCTCATTATTTTAAATGTTTATAAAAATAACTGCTACTTATCGTTGTATCTTGTAACAGAACTTAAGGTGCTCAAAGTATGTATTATTTAAAATGTATGGAAAGATGCCAATACCGCTGATTAAAAAACCCTTAATATCTTACCACATATTCTAGTCCTAGTGTATAAGTACATTCAATAATCCAGAAGAATATTTTTCAGTTAGGATCCTTGAGAAGCATGGTTTCAAAACTGAAAGAAGATATATTCTGTAATAGTTTTTCATTAAACATGATAATCTAAATTATTTGTGCAAAATGAACTTACAATAAACAGTGAAAGTGACACTTTTGTTTCGCATGTAGCCATTGATATGAGTTGATGTACAGACACACTGTGTGCCGTGCAGGCTTCTGTTAATGGTCAAGCTGAGTCGTCGTATAGCTTCTGTGGCTGTACTCCCATTTGTTCCTGTCTGTGTTCCACATTTAAATGTCATGTTAACCAAAGGATTACCTCCAGGTTGTGTACAAGATATATCAATCATAGTCGTGCTGTTCTCATACAATACTTGACCGCTGGTGTATCCCGTTATCTGTAGCTCTTCATTATTTCCAGGAGGAACTACAAGATATTGACAAGATATAAGATGCTTAGAAATAACAGATTTATTTCATATCGTAAATGGCATACGGTAAAGTCCAAAATCTGATCGGCTAGATACCGCAAACATAAAATATTGAAAGATGCATTGACCTGTCTTTCTTACATACACATTGAACCCTTATTTTATTGTAACCTGTATGTATAGACCATCTGGTTAAAGAAACCGCTTTAATTTATTCGTTTTATTTCTGTAAAGATTAACTTCAATACAAAAACTATCACACTATATAGACTGATTTCTTGTGTTCCAAGAGTTCATTGTATACAAGTTTCATTGTATAACAGAAACGCACTATACATTGGAAATAAACTATGTTTAGGTGTCACCTGGCATACAAGGTGATTGTCTGTAATTTGATGAGCCTGATTTTGTCAAGCAAGTTTCAAGTATACGTCAATTTCAATTTTGAAATTTTCAAATGTAAAAACAATGTAAGAAATATTTCGTCTAAAACTGTGTTGTTCCATATGCCTACTTATCTATAAGTGAATCCGAAGAGTCCATTGCTATATATCTATATAGAACGATGACAGTATGAATTCAGCTTCGTGGATACAAGTCAGCAAGGAGTGGTGTATGAATTTCAACTTTTGAAATGTCGGAATATTGTTTGAAAAATTTCTCCCAAATGGTAGTTATTTAAACAACATCATCTTGATTATATTATACAAGTTTTAGTATTCAATTTCAGTATTAGAGTGTTCTTAAAATAGAATTGCATAAGTCATTTAGTGCCCAGGAATGTTCTTAAAATAAAACAAAATTAGTTTTGTCACAATTGATAAAACATGTAAAAATGTCAGGGTACCATTCCTAACTGTCGATGGGGAGTAGCAGAATGGCGTGTGAAAAAAACGACCTTATACATGTAAAACAAATTTAGAAGGATCTTTTTCCTCTTCATTGGATTTATATAGTCCGGAGCATAATATCAGTTAGCAATTCAGTTGACAACTGACTGAAGGACTCCTGAAAATTACTTTTTATCTAAACTGTTGTCGATAAGGACGAAATATCTATTACTGTAGCAAAGAATTCAAAGAGCTCTTCAAAATCCAATTACTAATTTTTTGTTTTCATTTTTTGAATTCTTATTTATTTATTCACATATTTGCTAGCGTCCAATCCCATGACCTAACGATCAGAAGTCGAACACACTAACATATGGGTTACAAAGTCAGTCAACTCGGAACATTTTCTCTCTATGATACTTTAGGTAAAAAGTTTAGTGGAAGCTGTTTAAAGCCATGTCTTCAAAAGAGTAACAACAGTTGAACATTAATATCTAAATTAACTTCTTCATAAAGCGACCCCTAACACTAGAAGATTAATTGAAAATTGAATAAAGTTAACAAAAATATCCAAGTTCCGAAGTGATCATATATAAATCAGTATGAACTTATGTCCAACCCATTGTTGACACCAATATACGTATAAAGTGCTGACAGGTGAAAATGTTTTGCTTTTATGAGCACCGAAGATGGATCCCTCTAACCCCGAAGTTAGTGGGTAGATTAGCAATATAATAAAATTATTCAGTCCAGAAATATTAGGAATGCGTTGACGAATAACGTTGTGCGTCGGCTTTGAAGACAGATGAGCTGCACATTTGCCTCCATACTTCATTAAACTCTTAATGTGTGAAGGAACCCTCTGTATTAAATCTTTTTTACTTAAAATGTATGAATAAGCAGTGCATTTCAAATACAGGTCGGATGCAGAACGGATAAATGGACAAAATTTATTTTTTGACCTAAACAATATGTTTATCATCCATCCATCAATAAAGCAAATTGACCGTTTGTTAAGTGAAAGTAAATGGTCAATTGTTCAATGTTAAAGATATATAAATATACATACATCTAACGTTAAGTGCCGTTGAGTCATTAAGATTTTCTGTATTTCCGCTATTCCCTGCCTCGCACCTTACTGTCATCTGGTGGTACTCTCTGCTTACATTAAGAGTCAGAGTTGTCCTGTTGGATCCGGCCTGAGATGTCACTTCAGAAGAACCAATAAACCACAGTATGATGGGAGAAGGATTAGCATTATTAGTAGTAGTACATGTAAAGTTTACCATCTCTTTTTCGTCTGTATTAAATGTTGATCCACCTCCGCCGGGAGATATGGTGACACTCGTAACAGGAACTAAAATTATTCATTAGATGATATTCAAACAAATATTTGATATTTAAATACATTTTTCACAAAGAAAAAAAGGATGAAAAAATAAATATGAATATTCAGTTTAATAATGAATGTATGTACAAAAAAGATTTATCGATCTTTTTATACTTTATTCAACAATATTCTGAAGAAAAGTTCGAACTTTCCTGAAATCTTTATGATGCTTATTTTGATCGTTACAAATATATTTTATCATAACACAAATAAATTGCATGTATCTGATGAAATTGTAACTGATCTATTGTTTTCATGAATTCATCAATATCACAAAATCTCAGCGCACTTTTAACGTTTGTCTGAAGTATAGCTAGGAAAGTAATGTAAACAAACTGAGCATTAATTTTCCATTGTCCGTGTATACTGAAAATATCAACCGTACAAATTTAATACCTGTTGTCACTAGGCAGAAGGGGATTTTCAATGTAACGACATATTTGCCAGGAAGACTATTTGTATATAAATACTAAATTCTACCAAGGAAAGAGAGGGAAAGAGAAACAAAAACAAAAAATGCGCATTGTGTATGTCACTGCAACAGTGTGACCTAAAAGTGGACAAAATAAATCAAAATACTATGATCTACCCCAGAGAAAGCAAATTTAAAATCAGTCTTGATTGTGATCCTTCACTCTGGCGTGTTGTATGAACTTAAATCACATGTCATTCATTTTCATAGAATATGTCAAAAGAAACTGATTCCAACACTTACCCAATATTTCTAGCTTCATGAATTTACTTCCTTTCAGCTCACCGCTGAAACCTTTACATCTCCATGTTGACCCCTGTAATTCCTTTGTCAGGTAAGACCCAGGTATTGTAAGTGTGTATGTCAAAGCTGATTCCTGACATTCGTACAAATATGGGGTGCTTTGGTTATCAGTTGTACAACCTTGATTTGAGAGAACACCGGCCTGTCCCGCGTCCAATCTGTCTTTTTTCCATTCTATTAACGGGTAGTCAGAAGTAACTTGACATGTCCATGTAAAGTCAGAACCAAGTACAGCACTCACAGAAGAGCCCGTCAAGTTAAATGGCGCTGAAACAAACAAAGGAGATAATATATATACAATTTAATGCAATGATCTTACTATCTGGAATATTTAGCAACGGACATTTGTATGTAGGTATCCTACTTAATCTTTACGTAGGAAATTGATTAATATCTAAAATATACAATCTGACTGTACGAAAAACTAAGGCACCGAAATAAATCTGAAAGATTCTTCAGTTATGTCTTCATAAATCTAAAGTGATATGTAATAAAGTTATATGCTTTATTTAAAATACTATCACCAAGAATTGCACATAATCTATGAATTCCTATTTTCACATTCATTACCTTGACCTGTTTCTTTTGATATCCAATTCGTCTTTCAGATCTCTTTAATAAAAAACAGGATTTTGCCTTTCATTGTCATTAGCTCATTTAGTCTTACATTCTAAGTGAATGACAAAATGGCGGTGACCAGGTGGTACATACATCTACATATATAGTTTCAAATTATTATATATCATGGATAGCAATTTCTAATTTGTATACATTATCAAAGGACAGTTTGACTGTATTTCGGCAATGTTTGTAAAAGTGAATAAATGTCTTACTAGTTATATACTGGCTATCTCTTATAAACAAATTACCTTGTACATGTAAAAAGAACAAAATATTCCCTCTCACCTGGAAAGGTGTATGTCCTTCTTGAAAATGTACTGTTTTCTGTGTTATTATTTAGTGTAGCTTTCAATTTGAATTTCCCTCCAACTAGAACAGGATCAGAGATGAACATAAGGTTGTTAAATATCACTCTAAATTGATTGCCATTCCCTCCACATGAATCTCCACCAATAGAATTACCTTCATATTCATTTCGTTCAGCTAGTTTGATGGCAAACACAACATTGTTGTCAACTGTTGACTGAAATTATACAGCTTGACTTAATTATAGCATTACGCAATGTACTGCTTGAATATATAGAGATTACGCAACAAGTTGAGATTGATTTTCATGTTTATCCAACTCAAGTTAGTTAATTTTCAAAGTTTCAACCCGCGAGCTTTAGCGATTAAATTGATTAGCGATTAATTAACTAACGAGAGTAGGATAAACATGATAATTAATCCAAATGAGTTGTGTAATTTCTTTCTACCTTAACACTAGACTATTTTGCAAATCAAAATATTGAAAACATCAAAAAGAATTTTTTTCTTAACTTCCAGCCATATTGTAAGCCCACTCAATGTATTGTGACGTCAAACATAATGACGTCGATTGATGACGTCATATCAAAACGCTCGGAAGGCGTTAACCACGTGTGGTTAATCGATTATATCCAACTACAGCCTCGATTATACAGTCGTTTTATAATGGTTAAACTACGCGTGTTATGGTAGCAATTTGCATCCGAAATAAGCTGTTGCAAACTGTTGGTAGTGTGTAGAGTGCAGCTCGTGATTTCCATTATAGTAACCTATTTCATTTCATTTCAAGGGGAAAAATTAATAGTGTAAATGTTTGTATGGAGCTCCTGTCCAGTCATAATTACAATGGCGTATAAAAGTTGAGTCTACGTGTACTACGTGTTTTGAATTCATGGGAGTACAAAAACAGGTCCTACTATTCATTGTTCACATTCCTGGGTGCTAGAATAGTTTGCTTTTTTGTACAGCTATGTTTGCGTGAACACCATAACAGTGTTTCAAAAATGCATTATCGGTAACGCCAGTACAGGGCCGATTACTGGTGTATTTAACTGTTTGCCTGATCACGGTTGATGTTCATGTAATTAGTAGGACGGAGTGCCGATGTCGTTTAGAGTTTAGTTGTCGTGTATTTTGCTTGTCTTAAGTTTTATATGTTTAGAATTGTGGAATTGTGGAACACTGAATTGACTGGAGTAATTGCTATTCATTCGTTGTAGCAGTTGAATGTTGTGTGTTTATATACCGTCCGAGTTCGACGACCAACTCGTATCTATATTTGTCATTTTGTATACTTCGTTAATTTCCGTTTGTTTAGTTGTTATAAATTTAATTGAATTTGCATATGAGTTGCTGTTTTCATTTGGGTATCGGATGGGCAAACACAAATGAACAGTTCAGGATTTCATATCTTCACACTCATCCTACCATTAGAATAGTATTGCTGTTGTAGTTACCTGAAAAACAAATAATTTCAATAATACCTTCCCTAAATATATGTAGACAGTTTTTTTGTGAACAGAAATGTAGGACAGCTAGGTTTTCTTTATCTTTTTAATATAGTTTATTGTCAATGAGCTGAACATAAAACTAAACATGATGGAGTCCTTTACGACAGATATGGCTTTTTCAGCAAACCGTCTGCGAAATGTAAATAAACATTTCGAATCCCGTTTACAAAAGGAGTAGGCCCACGAAATCGGCCGTGTGACCGAAATTTTTAATAGTCTCACATATATCATATGGCCTGACACATGTAGTGTAAAAATCATTTGAATTTCATTTTTACTTCAGGAAACTCAATTTTTTATGAATGAATAAGACTATCAAAATATATAAAGTGAAGGTACTAAAAGTACTACTAAACAGAAAGGGTTGCATTGTTGTTTAACGCGCTGTGCAAGAATATTTCACTTATATGAAGACGTCATGCTGTGCAGGTGAAATCGGCAATAAAAAGACATTAATTTTGGATTTGTTTTACACCAAAGTGTTTTCAGATATTTCATAAATTAGAATGCTATCAAAATAAATAAAACCTGAAGATATTTTGTTTTAACTGACAGTAAAATGATTTGCGGGCAGGTCTTGCTCTATATACAATGTGAGAATTTTATCCCAAAAATATGCTTATTTTAAGCATATTCTTTTATCTTACGTAATTTGGGTGGTTGAGGAATCAATCACCATGGTACAAAACTCAAAATACCTTCAACCTTGGTAGAGTACAATACCCATACTATAAAGCAGAAAATTTGTTATCAAAACAATTGTTTCATTTTGGCAATTTCACGGGGCCAATTTTAATCCTTCGTTTGCCTACTTCTTTTACAGAAAGATCGCTCAGAAATTACATTAGAAGTTCTTGGCGCTTAACCAGCCAGCGTATATTGTTTTGACTAATCAAAAATATATTTATAAACCACAAAATAATCACATCTTGATATTTTCAGAACTACATTTTGTCAATGGATTATTCAACCAAAGTGAAGCACTGCTATGCCATTTGAATTTTTTTCGTTGTAGTGTATTTGAGGATACATGTATTTGCTTCAAAATAACGTTTAAAGCATTAATTGAACTTTGATATTTTTGGATTATCCAACGTATTGACTCAAGCCGCTTCTCTAATGACAAAAACTACGTTTCCACCTTTAACTATTTCCATGATAAGACGAACAAATCGCCTTAGTTCTTCCGCCTTCAAGTTGTCGTAGAAGTGAAAGTAAGTAAAATTATTAATAATCCTTTATGAGGACAGCTCAATTCTATATATACTGTGCCCGTCCTGTGTGTGTTAAGTGCGATCTTTCTATAGGTTCCCTAGATATACCTTGTAAGCTGAATGTTTACAGTTAACTATGAAAATCCCGTCATATTAGCATTAGAAAAGGTGTTTTATTCAAATAATGCGTATTATCTACTTCCCGGTGTTATGATGGCATGCACCAAAGCAAGCACCTGGTAATAGTAAGTTTTTTACCTTATACTTTTTACTCATCCTACAATGTTGACAAGAAGTACTCACATATATGATACTTATTTTCAACGCATATTTGAGCTTCTGTGTAGTAAATTTCGGAAATTAAATTCTTTGTATACCCAAACAAGGAGGATTAAAAACCTGAACTGACGTTGAAATACAGTCTAACCTGCCTGAGTTAAAGGAAAGCCTGTCTTATGTGACCTAAATTTATGGCTCCAAAATCGTTGTTCCTATATAAATCACCTGAATTAATAGAATACCTGTCATATATGACCCGTTTTTCTCCTTCCCTTGGACGGTCTCTTAAACAGGTTTGACTGTACTATATTTTTTCTTTAATTTATTTTTCGTGGTGTCTGTAAATCTGAAGCATGTAAATAATATAGTTGTTGTATTATCTAATTTTATTTTACTCATTAATAACAATGGCATATTTTCCGAATGTTGCACTTAAAATGGGATAATAAGTTACCCAAATAGTAAGAATAAAGCAGAACACTTGTCAGTAATTAGAAATACTTCATGTCCCCATGAAACAAAATGTAACAATTTGCTTTCTTATACCTTTACCTTTATTTTCTATAATTATTTTTCCATAGTGATAAAGTCAAATATTTCATATGTGTGACTCACAAAATTGATGACCGATCAACATTTCGATGTTGAACGGTTAGTATTTCGATGTTGAACGGTAAACATTTGGTTGTTGATCAGTCCAGTAACAGCTCATTACTATTCGGTTTTCCGCACAACTATTCGGCAATCTCCGTAATTGATCAAATGTAGAATCCTCATAGGAAGTATTGGCCTGTCGTCTGCTTCCGGTCCTCATGTTCTCATGCATGATGTCAGTGTTTTCAGTCTGTTTGTATTACTGCCGATTAATGATGACTTATTGTTCGAAACATTGTTCGATTTAGATGGGGGACTCAACAAAAAAGTTGATTGTAGGAGATACCAAGGGGATAAATAAATTAAAAAATCCAAAGCAGACGAAATCGTGGCAAAACAAAAAAGAGACAACACAAACAGCTATCAACACAACAAGACACGAAACTAAGTAACACGAACCCCCACCATAAACCAGGAGTCAGTTCAGGTACTCCGGAAATGTAAGCCACTCCTGCTCCGCGCGCGGCACCCGCCGTGTCACAAATTTTCGAATACAAGAATGTCACAATCGGTGATGGTCATAAACGAGAAAAGGGGAGGTCGCGATTAAGTATGCGACAAGGGGGGGGGGGGGCATACAAGATACTGCCAGTTTTATTTTTTTCAAGTGATGCTATTCTTTAATCACAGGAAGAGAAACCTCCGAAACATGAAACCAGATAACTATGAAACGAAATTTGACTATGGTGGAACAAGATATTTTGACTGTAAAAAATCGCGACTCACGATTAACCACAGTGAAAACGTCAGTGACCACGCAAGTACAGATGTCAGAATGTTCGAAAAACCACGCATCCCTGCGATCTTGCTCACTGTATATATTAACCACTTTGTCTTTGGCATTTGCGGAGGATTTTTGTCACTCCAAACGAAATAAAAACGCAATTAATATTTAAATTAAGTAATTTATAGAATTACAACTCACCTGTTTGATATCCGTTTGTCAAGGTAAAAATGCCGTAGCTTCTGTCATGTAGTGAAAACTACTACTAAGTACTACGTCTAATTAATCTCAACCTGTGCATCTACATTGAAGGTTACCGTGCCTCAAGTTTTCAAAAAGTATGTCTCAATTTTGATACCAGACTGTAAACTCCTGTTAAAACGGCCCAATAGAGGCTTTAGAGAAACCGATTCTGTCTGATGCGATAGTCCAGTGGAAGGCAAAAATAATCCTGGTGCTATGACGGCAATGATGAGCAGAGCAACAGCCTATACCAATCATTGTGTACGAGGCGCATACAACTCTCCAAGACGAAAGTTGATACGAAGTACGGCATATCATAGGGATATCCAAACACAATTCAGATACAAGTTATAACATATTTCAAATTATTTAGGCGAATAAAGAACGTGAACTGCCTGCTGCTTTATCAGATAAAGTTTTGCCAAAGGATACTCGTACAACTACAAATGAAAGGTTGAGAAGAAATCAGCTCAAGTCAAACTTAGTTTTTTTGAGATAATTACATCACATTTCATTGAAACGTTTCCTGCTTTCACAAAAAATACTTTGTAACTTACAGCTTTGTTCCATTTTTTTAAACAGCAATATTTTTATTCTTTATGCACAAATTACCTAATTCAGAATTAATTTGTTTGTCACATTAATGAAAGCTGACTGGGGTTGTTTTAACATCATTGGAAGCGGGTTTTTGTAACTTTAAACATTCCGTCTGCTAGCGCATTGGATGTTCCCGAAACATTTCTTGTTTATTGTCATTCTTTAGGTAAGCCGAATTTTGTTTACATTCAGTTTGTTTTCAAAACAACTTGAATGATACAATGAATAAATAGGTTTTCATTTGATTTGACATAGGTTGTTTTTAAACATAATAGTTTCACTTTTGTGAATTTTTATTTTTTTCTTCCTATGTGGTGTTAGCTTTTATACAAGAAATAATTTGAATAGTTTTTATAATTTCGTGTCTTTCACAAAGTCATTCTTTGGTATTAGTTTTACATTTAACAAAAATAATATGGAAAAGCTGGCTTTGGTCTTTTTGCCCCTTCGAAACTCTTGCCATAGGCTGCTTTGGCTCCAAATGATCACAGCTAACTTCAATTTGCTACTAATTGTGACGTTCACATGTTTAAAATTATTTGAAATTTGGCGGGAAATCTTTGCAGGAAGTAAGGTAAGTAATGTCAAGTGACCGGATGAAAGTTTGAGTCCGTGCAACAGATAGATTAGCGGGTGAGACATGTGCCGATAGGCGAAAGAGTTTTTGACACTTGTAAGAGAATTGAGCAGGAATAATTGAGCATATTTGTCCAGAATATGGTAAGCTTAATTTTACTTTTATTTGCAATATCTTTTATATGAAGTTTATACCCAGAAACGTGTTTATAGAGTGATTCGTGTAAAGCATAATTTCTCATATATCATATTTCTCAGGTAAACCTTCAGCATAGCGCGCCACTCAAGCGTGACACTATCGAGTCGTGATATCTTCAGCCTTTTGTTAGACCACCCGTTAAATACCTGTGTTACATTGTTTTAGTATTACTGCTGTGCGAAGCACGTATTCTTTGTCTTTTATTTTAGTGAAAGCGCTTTAGCTGAGTTTAGTTTGAAATATTTAAATACAGTAGAAATAGGCGCACCGGAAGTTATTCACTCGAAGTTACTCACCGGAAGTTATTTACCGATAGTGTTCTACGACTGGTGAATAAACTAAGTCCATTTATGGTTGTTATTTTTCATATTTTTGTTTGTAATGTTGAACAGGAAATAATGTATTATTTTTATATCACATTGATAATTGAGTACACTATCAGGGTAGCAGTAGAAGTGAATTCATTAACTTTATTTCAGCTTTTTCCTGTGGACTGATAACTTGTTATCCTGTGTGGATAGATAGAATCATAATGATGGCGGTGGTGGTAGTGGAGATAAGATGGTGGTGATTATGATGATGGTGGTGATGATGATATGATGGTGGTGATTATGATGATGAAAATGGTGATAGTGGTGGAGATGATATGATGGTGGTGATTATAATGATGCTAATGGTGATGGTGGTGATGACGATATGATGGTGGTGATTATGATGATGATAATGGTGATGGTGGTGATGACTATATGATGATGATGATGTTGTTGGTGATGACTATATATGATGATGATGATGATGATGATGATGATGATGATGATGGTGGTGGTAGTGGTGACTGCCTTGTGAACAATTAAAGTATAAACTGAATTAGTAGGTGGTGATCTTATATTCTCATAAAGGACTCTATTGAGAAAGAATTTATAAACTAACTCTATTATAGTAATTTTGGGGATTTCTGTTGTCAGTGTT